>CALYCR020000577.1:0-15740 GCA_944470395.2 Schistosoma turkestanicum
GCGAGTTCACGAAACGTCGTTCCTGGTCTATGACGAATACGTATCATTTACTAAATATCACTTTTTCATCATAGGGGTTGTGGAGATCTGTTAAATAACATTGAAATCATGAGTAGTCGATCAATGATAGACTACCGTTAAAAACTTGGATGCAATGATTGGCAGTTTATTTCTAGTACGGGACTTATCGGTAGTGCATATTCACAGCATGACTAATGGGAACCGAACACAGGACTTTCAGTGTCGCGTGCTTGAATGCTCAACCTTTTGATCATTGAGCCGAAACTATGTAACGATCATAAAAATTTATGCTCTATCAGTAAAGAATCGAATTCAATCTGTGTTATATATTTTTTTAAAACGTTTATTCACTCTGTTATCAGTCTGCAAAACTATGAATAGTTACTGTAGGGAATAATTACCGTCAATTGGACTAAGTCATGTTGGTAGATGTAGACTATCTGGTTGGGGTCGTTGAGACGAAAGTCACTAATGGTTAGAGACCTTGAATGACATGGTTCAAAATCGTTTGCAACGGCTCAGGTGCATCCACTCTTTGTATTCTCTCAATTCTTAATCTTCTGGATTCGTCATCACATCTACCTTTGTCTTTCTGAACTTATCTCACTGAATGATACTTCCTCAATATTATCTTCAAATCCTAGTCTTCTCGATTAGCAGTAATTCTTGTACTATCTCTACCACTATGGGATTTGAATTGACAATCGCATCTCTGTGCTAATGTGGTATGGCCACATGAACTGATGTACGTACGTACGTACGAAGTTCTAAGTTGTAACTGACTGATTGACTGAATAAAATTCTCAGCCAACTCCTAAACTGTTGAAAAAAGCAGAGTTTTAAGCTTAAGCGAAGTTAGAACAACAAATAAGCGTTAATTTGGCTTGATAAACTTCAACTGTTTTCTAAAATGTAATTTAACACTGTTAATGTACAGAAAAACAAAGCACCAAAAAAATGAGTTAAAAAAAAGTAAAACCGACATATACAAAACAGTAATTGCAGCATACAAACAATCAAATCAATCAACAAAAGTTGATGATGAATTGACGAATCAACACGCTCTGTCTCATCATTCAAGGTCAAACTGAGTCAAGGTGATGATGGGCGTTTACTACACTATCATTGGTGGATTCTTTTGATTGATCACACGTTACAGTCACTTCAATACCAATTAGAATTGTGTAGTCATCTCATTTAAATAAAATTCTAGTTTTCTTTAATCATTGTGACAGATTATCAGTAAAACTGTGAAATCTGACAATGACATTATTCTACTAGAGACTCTGATGAAACTGTTTTTATACTGCATTGTTGTAGGAGCAGAAAATGAGTATTTTGAAATTTCTTCAGTTAATTAAAAAAACAGACTAAATTTGATTTTAAACGCGTTAATCTCTGCGTATTTTTAAAGTGACGTAGGCGAGACATCCGTTTACTGACCAAAGGACGAGTTTACTGTGCAACAGTTCTCTCCGTCCCACTATAAGCGCGTAAAACGTGGTCACTAATAGTAGAGAATATTTGTTATTAGTGTTATTTGACTATAAATATCTTCGAAGCATTGCTCATGTGTCCTAGGACCACTGAGTAAGCAATGCTGTCTTTAGGAAACGGGTGCTAGGTAAGGATGGCAGATCAATAAATGAAGTGGTGAAACTTCATCAGTTGGGGTGGTTGGGACATGTGTTGCCTATGCCTAACCACTGACTGTCTCGTCGAGCTTTGTTTTGTGGTGTAGGAAGAGGTTGGATGAAAGCTAGAGGCGTTCAGACGAAAACATTGCACAATCCCATGAAGTCACTGACAACTGGACTGAGTCATGTCGGTAGGTGTAGAGTACCTGGTTGATGTTTGCAAGACAATAGTAATTGATGGTTAGAGACCTTGAACGACAAGTCTGAAAATCATTTGCAGTGACGTGCGTGCATCCATTCCTTGTCTTGTCTCAAATCCTAATCTGAATTCCACGCCGCCTTTATATTTCTTTTTCTCATGTTTATTTCACTAGATTATACTCCTGAAACAACATATTCGAACCCTAATCTCTTCGATAACTGTTAATACTTCTACTACCACTACTACTATGGGATTTGAAGTGATAATTGTGTCTCTGTGTAAATATGGTATGGTGACCTGAACTGATGTTTATACGTACAAAGTTCTGCGTTGTAACTGACTGAATAATATCATAAAATGAACAGATATCATCTCAATCCCCCACGCTTTTATTCATATTCTTGACTGGTAGTTGCCTGCTGCTTATTAGCTTCACAAGTCACGATGCTTTTTTGACTGATTATAGGAAAGAGTCTAGAACGTGTAATAAATATGGTTCCTATCCACACGGAGACTAATTATGCGATTCTATATCATAAATAGATAACTGGAGTAAGCAATAGACAGTATTTTACTTCACACAATTACAAACAACACCACCTAGCGAGTTTGGAGTAGAAATCAATAAGAGGAAGTAAAATCACATATTTAATAGTCAGTAGGTTGTGCCTGTTTATCCGCCCTCTATGACTAATTCCACTTTACTTACACTAAAATACATATCAGAACTATTTTAGTAAAATAGATTCATAGTTAAAATCACGAACTAATTCAATCTAGACTATCATTAGAAACCTACAAACAATGGACGAACACTTTATCGTAGTACGAGACTAATTAACAGTGCGCTTCCGCGACCCAATAGAGTTCCATCTGTATTTGTGCAGGAGACAGTTATCTATCACAAATGACCAATGAAGGTTATCTCAACGTCATAGATGGATTGAAATTGGTAACTAAAATCAATAGATTCTGATTCACTAGTCTAGAGATTAAGCGTTCGTGCTTTAGACCGAAGGTCTTTGGTCCGATTCCTGAGTCTCATACTAGTGTGGAACAGTCTATCATAGCTTTTAGTTTTCTAATGATGGTCTAGTTTACATTAGTTCAGTATAACATTTATCAAAATAATACTACGACTTCCACAAACCTCTTTCGTTAATAAAAAAATAAGTTCTATTTTTGTTAATAAACCACTGATTCGTTTTACATTAGTTATTTATTGATATGAATAATTTCATCCAAAAAATATATATATATTCATTTCAATCTGATTTTATCAAATATTATGTTAATGATATCAATATACCCACCTCCACTTACACATTAAAATACCAATTAATCATATATATACATATATATTTGATTTTTTGACTAATTACAATCTGGTTTGGTTCATTGAAGGTCTGATCGATACATGCAGAATTAAGTAGTTTGTCTGATTATTTTTTCTTTAATTTATACTAATGTAATAATTCAATGTACATACATACTTATGTACACCTGTTACCTCCCAATGAAGCATAAGCTGCTGACCAACGTTCTCCAACCTTCTCTCTGTCCTAGTGTTTAATTTTATCATAGACATGCTTCTAGAAATAACCTTATCCTCGTCTGAATTTTCAGGAGTAGATTTTTTACCAGGTGGCTCGCTTATTGACTTAGAATATTGCCGATGACATTGTCCTACTTGGTGAAGACGCTGACAAAATGCAGAGTCTTCTGACTACCCTAAGCAACAATGCAAGCATGTTTGAGATGCGGTTTTCCCCCTCGAAATGCAAAATGTTGCTTCAAGATTGGGTTGCATCGGAACCTGAACTAGGGAGTGAAGTAGTTGAGCGTGTTGATCACATCACTTATCTGGGAAGTCTCGTCAGCGCTGATAGCCTGGTGACTGACAAAATCTCAGTGCAGATACAGAAAGCTCGACTTGCTTTTGCCAATTTACACCGTTTATGGCGTAGGCGAGATATCCGTTTGCCGACTAAAGGACGAGTGTGCTGTGTAGTAGTTCGCTCTGTCTTACTTTATGGCTGTGAAACATGGCCAGTGAGAATAGAGGATATTTGTCGGTTACTGGTTTTCGATCATAGGTGTCTTCGAAGCATTGCTTGTATATCGTGGCACACCCGAGTGAGCAATGCTGTCGTTAGGAAACGAGTTCTAGGTAGGGATGGCAGATCAGTAGATGAAGTGGTGAAACTTCATCAGTTGAGGTGGTTGGGACATGTGCTGCGTATGCCCAACCACCGACTGCCTCGACGAGCTATGTTTTGTAGTGTGGGAATAGGTTGGAAGAAAGCTAGGGGCGGCCAAATCAAAACATGGCACAAATCCATGAAGTCATTGACGAGTGGACTTAGCCATGTCGGTAATTGTCGACTACCTGGTTGGGGTCTGCGAGATGATAATAATCGATGTTTAGAGACCTTGGACGACATGGCTCAAAATCGTTCGCAATGGCGCAGGTGCATTTATTCTTTGTGTTCTCTCAAATCCTAATCATCTGGATTCTTCAACAACTCTGGTTTTGAATTTCTTAACTTTTCTCACTGAATCATACTTCTTGAATAATATCTTGTAATCCTAACCTCTCCAATTACTTCTAATACCTTTACTACCTCTTCTACTATTGGATTTGAATTGAAAATTACATCTCTGTGCTGATGTGGTATGGCGACATGAACTGATGTACTTACGTACGAAGTTGTACGTTGCATCTGACAGATTGACTCTGTCCTAGGCTTCCCTTTCCAGTTCTACCCAATTGTATCTCATTATTCTCATATGTGTCTCCATTTCTCGGTGTAATGTGTTCCTTAGCCTTCCTCTTCTCCTTTGTTCTTGAGGGTTTCCAAGTGAGTAGTGAGTGCTTATCTTGTAATGCAGTTGGGTGCTGTGAAATCTCTAAAAACTTTTATCTACAGTCTTTTGAATAGTCATAGTAGTAGGTACGTCTAAATTAAACAAGCCTAAAACAAATAAAGGTTAAACATTCATTGTACGCTTGTTTAATGGTTTTCTTTTTGGTTTTCAATATTCACTAGATGTTTTATGCCTGGCAGTTTTGGCCTTTTCAACTTTTTTTTAATCTAGTGTATGAGTATGATATATTGTAGTGTCTAAAGTTATTCGTACCATGTCAGTGTAGTTCATTCGAACATCCAGGATGAAGAAGCAAATATAGCTCTAAATAGAAATCTCTAAGACAAATCTACACTTTAATATTACAGTGTTTACTCATAATTAAAAGAAAATATATAGTGAGAAAAAAAGATGTATGTTCTAGACAAAAGAAAGATACTTAATCAATACTTGAAAATTTAAAGATATTTTCAATTGCAACGTAGAACTACGTACGTGCTCACGTACATAAGTTCATGTTGCCATACCACAACAGCACAGAGAGGCAGATGTCAAATCAAATCCCATAGTGATAGAGATAGTAGAGGTATTAATGGTAATGAAGAAGACTAGGGTTTAAAGATATTATTCATTAAGTATAATTAAGTGAGTGAGATAAGGTTAGAAAGACAAGGGTAGAGGTGTTGACGAATCCAGAAGATTAGGATTTAAGAGAGCTCAAAGAATGGATGCACTTGCGTCATTGCAAACGATTTTGAGCCATGTCATTCAAGGTCTCTAACCATCGGTGACTTTCGTTTAGCGGACCCCAACCAGTTAGCCTACATCTACCAACATGACTCAGTCCACTTGTCAGTGACTTCATGCATTTCTGCCATGTTTTAGTCCGGCCACCCCTAGCTTTCTTCCAACCTACTCCTATACCACAAAACAGCTCGTTGAGGCAGTTGGTGGTTAGCCATACGTAACACATGTCCCAACCACCTCAACTGATGAAGTTTCCCTACTTCATCTATTGACCTGCCATCCGTACCTAATACTCGTTTCCTAACGACAGCAATGCTTACTCGGTTGTCCCACGATATACGAGCAATGCTTTTTAAACATCTGTGATCGAATATTAGTAACCTACGAATATCCTCTACTCTTAACGGCCATGTTTCGCATCCATATAGGAGAACGGAGCGAACTGCTGCGCAGTACACCCGTCCTTTGATTAGCAAACGGACAGGTGTTATTAAACACATTTTTTGGAAATCATCAATCAATCATTGTTACTAGATTACCATTAGAAACCTGAAAGCACTGAAAGATGGCCGTTTCGTCCTTGTATGGGCACATCCATTAATCAATGCTGGACCTATTGACTTTATAAAATTCAATTGCACACTGAAACCATTAAACTCGAACATACCTAAAAAAACTTAAGAAGGCCATGTATATACAGTAACAATAGTAAACTAGTCGAACTTCATTGATTGATTGATTGGTCGATCGATCAGATGGGTTTGTTACACATAGATTGTGATAATCTCTAAGATTATTATTGCTTATCAATAGTTGATTGAGTGTTATATTGTTTTATGACTGACCGACTGACTGACTGACTATCATATATTTTATTGATTGCAGCGCCATCATAAGTTTTTTCCTACAGGTAATGTGATGTAATGTGTAATTTACTTGTTTGTTATTCTTCTCCTATACATTCGTGCATGATATGTTTATATGTGTGTGTATTTGTGTGTGTGTGTTTGTGTGAATTGATATAATATTTATCTGTTTATTCATCTGTCAATGATATCAATAAAATATAATTATATTATGATAGTAAAAACAATAAACAATATATATATAATCATAATATATATAAAATGAATATAAATATGATTCAAATAATAAGTGCCTAAAAATAAAAAGGGTACAACGATTCGAGGGAGGGGGGGGTCACATACACACAATAGATCTAATTCAAAAAAATCAAATAATAATAACAACATTTGCATAAACTAAATAATAAATAAAATAATAGAAATAGATAACAAATCAAATATAATAATATTTATAATATATAAATAAAAATATCAATCACATTTTTATCAATACAACTATATTCATTCGAATAAAAATCAAACGGGAATTATTATAATAATATCAGATAAAACCGTATATACAATCGCAATAAACAAATTCAGTAATCAAAAATAAATTATATAGATAAATATTATAATAATTTATTCAAAATCAAATACAATCAAAAATTAAAATCAATTCACAATAATACATAATAAATAAACAAATATATACATAAAATAATAAATCATATATCAAAAATAAATTTAAAATAAAAAATAAACAAATTTATAATCATATATAAAAATATATAATTAATAAATAATAAATAACAAATATATATTCTAATAATATCAAAATACATATAAATACAAATAAATATTATAAAATAATTATAATATATATTAAATATATAAAATATAATATATAATAAATATATATAAATAAATAAATTAATAAAATATCAATAAAACATAAAATATAATAATAAAAATTAATATTAAATACATATAATAAAAAATATAATAAAATAATATAATTAACAAAAATATAATATTCAAATAATATTAATAATAATTATAATAATAATATATAATATAAAAATAAATAATAAAATATAATATAATTAATATAATAAAAAATAATTATAAATATAATAATTAATAAAATAAAAAATATAATATAATCAAAAAATATAAATAAATAATAATCAATATAATTAATAATACATATATAAATCAATCATATAATAAATATATAAAATAACAATATATAAAATAATTTAAATAATACAATAATAAATATAAAATTCAAAATAATATTATAATAAAAAAATATAATAAATAATATAATAATAAATAATAATCAATAATAAAAATCAATAACATATATATCAAAAAAATATAATATAAAATAATACAATATATTAAATAATAATTAAATAATATTATAAATAATTATAAAATAAAATATACAACAAAATTATAAAAATAATTAATAATATTCAATATAATTAAATCATAATAATAAAAAAATATATTAAATATAAATAAAATAAATATATTATAATATAATACATTATAAATAATATAATATATCAAAATTAAATAATATATAAAATAATATAATCAACATAACTTAATACATAAAAAATAATATATAATATCATTATAATAATCATAAAAATCAATTAATATAATAATAAACTAAATATAATTAAAAAAATAAATAATAATATAATAAATAAAAATAATACATATAAATAAATAACATTACAAAATATTAAATAAATATCAAATAATAAAAATCATAATAAAAATTAAATAATATAAATAAATATAAATATAAAAAATATATAAATATATCATAAAATATAATAAATAAATAATAAAAAAATATACATAATAAATACAATATAACATAATAAAATAATACATTCAATATACTATTACAAATTATCAATTATATCAAAAAATTAATATTATAATAAATATAAACAATCAAAATAATACATTAATTATAAAAAAATTAATAAAATAAATAATAAAATAATACATAAACATATAAAATATAAATAAATAAAAAAAATAAAAATAATAAAACATAACTAAACAAACAAACATAATCAAATTAAATATAATAAAACATATAAAATCAAAAATATATCAAACAAATATCACATAAATACTATATAATTAAAATAATCATAATAAATATTAAAACAATACTACATAAACAAATAATATCAAAATTAAATATCTAATATTAATCATAAAATAAAAAAATTACAAATAAATAATCAAAACAATAAAATCATAATAAAAATAACAATAAATAAAAAATTCAAAATACAAAAATAATAAAAAAATCATTAATATAATACAAATAATATATATAAAAAAATAATTATAAAATAAATAATAAAATAAAAATAAATAAAATATAAAAAAATAAAATAAAATAAAATAAAATAAAATAAAATAAAATAAAATAAAATAAAATAAAATAAAATAAAATAAAATAAAATAAAATAAAATAAAATAAAATAAAATAAAATAAAAAATAAAAATAAAAAAATAAATAATATAAATAAAAAATAAAAATAAAATAAATAAAAATAAAATAAATAATAAATAATAAATAAAATAAAATAAATAATATAAAAATAAAAAAAAATATAAAATAAAAAAATAAAATAAAATATAATAAAATAAAAAAAATAAATAAAAAAATAATAACATAATAAAAAAATAAATAAAAAAATAAAAATATATAATAATATAAAATAATATAAAAATATAAATAAAATATAATAAATAAAAACATAAAAAAAAAATATAAATATATAATAATAAAATAAAATAAATATTAAAAATTAAAAGTAAGAAAATATTTATAATTTCAAAAAATTCTGTCAATGTGTGTATAATTGAAATGTGTTTCTCTTTTAAAACAAAAAAAATAGGCGAATATGTATTCTTGATGTTGTCGTTGTTGTTGTTATTGTTGTGCATCTTTTTTGGATCCGTTCAATAAACCTTCAATACAGTAAAAATTTATTTCAGTGATATTAGAAATTAGTCCATCATTCGTCTTTTTTTTTGCCCATCCTAAAACTAGTTTTATCATGCATATTGTTGAAATGAGATCATACCTATCAACAAAACAGTTTCCTATATATAACACAATGTATACTCAACTAGTGACTAGCTTCATTAGAAAGTTGTCGGAGTTCTAGTAAAGAATCCGTGGCCAGTGCAGCTCAACTCTGTGGGGTGTAGACAAGTGACTATCGAAGGCAATAAGTGAGGTTGTGTAATAATACCTTGGTTTGATCAAAGTTAGGTGTTAATATCGTTGGATACCGGCTCACTGGTCTAGATGTTAGCCGTTCCGTGCGCAAGACCAAAGGTCCTGGGTTCGGCTCCTGTGAGTAGAAGGCGTCGTGGATTTGAACTGCTGATGAGTCTCATTCCAGGACGAAACGACCTTCTAATGGTAGTCTAACAATAATTTATTTATAGTATATAAATTTGCCGACAATGGGCAAGAATGATCTTGCATTGGTTTTCCGGAGAACCGAACAGTACAGCTCAATCCTTCTCCACAACCTCACAGGTACCTGACATCCTAGCGGACCATTCACATCATTTATTTATACACCATATATACATATAGTGATTATTTCCGATCTCTATGATCGCATCAATCAATCTGCACAGCATGAATAGACCGATTTTGAGCCATCCCACTTACATGACTGTCAAACTTATAATTATTACCAATAGTGGTATGCATTACAGCGTGTCAGTGACAACGTCCCCAAGGGAATGTTGCAAAACAATCGCCGCCAGTAATTGATGAAATAGGGTCACCCTACAAACCAAATTTGTAAATGGACAATTCGAAAAACTTGCCATAGTAATGGCAAACCATCCACAATGTCAATAATGAACCTGTGATCTTATAGGAAGAATCCTTCAGTTCTTATATAAGCAATATAGCTTATGGTATATACATCGTATGGCATAGGGTAGTAAGAGATACAGACCTAATACCTTTTTTACTCATACCGGGACACATTTTTATCACAGTAGCGAAAATTTCATTTTTCCAACTATATGAGACCTGAGTTAGTGGTAGTATCCTTGAAATAGCTTTCTAGTGTTTTCTTACCTCTAATGATATAATCAGCCAACATAAGTTGACATTTATCTTTTAAGAATCACTACTGTAAACAATTTAAGTAGTATAAAGTTGAATTCGAAAAGAAAAATACACCATTTTTGCAGAGCGATTACTCGATAGACAGATCAAATCCTGTGTCAATACATAAGTCAGTACTTTTAACAAAACACCATATATACTAATCATGTTTTGGTTTTGTACTACTACTATTACTACTATTTAGTAGTAGTAGCAGCAGTTCAATGTGCTTGCATGTGTATTTGTGTCTGTGTGTGTTCATCTTTTATCTACTGAAACATTATTCAGTAGTAGATAAGTTTTGATCGGTTTTTCTTCATGTTCCTCGTAGTGCATGTGTACGTAATACCTCTGTCCTCTTTCTTTTTTCCTCCCGATCAACTTCATATTACATTTTCGTGTATGATTTATATTGATGTTATTTTATTTTTTTCTCATAGATAAACAATTACATCGACTTAGTTTTAATAAACATAATGCTTCTACAACAAAATGGTTTCAACCAACTATGATTACATTAGATAAAAATCATCATTCCTCATCTATCATGAATCATTTACAAAGAAGCGGAAGAAGAAATGATTTTCTAAGGTGGACAGTACGTAAATAATATAAATAAATCAATTAAAACTTTTATACGCAATCTTTTTTCCAAAAAAACTTCTATTCTTATTCCTCCTCTTATATAGTTTATTCCTTTATCACCCTCTTCTTGTATTCTCCTTTTTTTTCTTGGCTCCAAATTGGTATGATCATCATCAGATTGATTTTGTCGAATATCCTCGGTTTTTGTTGTTTTCTCTCTTAACTGACTTTATATCTCCGTCTTTTTTCTATTAATCCTCATCTCCTGATTCGTCCTGTTGTCAATATTGATCGTAAAGGTCTTCTCTCTCTCTCTCTCTCACACACACACACTCAATGCCATCCATCCTATTAGTTTGACATTGATTCAAAAATAAAATACCAGTGATGATAACAATCACATGTATGCAATGAAATACCTTTGTGTGTTGTTCGATACAACAATGAAACTATTCAATGTTCAATAGTTCATGTTTTCAATGTATTATTTATTTAATAATTAATACATCATGCATTCTTGTATTTTAAAAGTTTAATAATCAAGTACAGAATTATTTGTATTTATATTTGTATTCTATGTTTATTTATTAATTTGTATTAAATTTATTACATACATGCAATCAGTAAATAATGTGAATAAACTAATAATTTTTTTTTCATTGTTTTCTCCCCCTCCTGTTCAATGATGATGATATTCGTTGTTAATCTGGTATGATTTAAAATGATAATGAGTAAGGCGTGTTATCATATGAAGTAAGTCTCTCTAACCTAGAGAGCATATGATAACATTAAGATCCTCCATTGAAACTGTCTGTACTAATAAATGTTGTAACGCTTGCTTTAATAATTCTCAGCTAATTCCTATTGCTTAGTATTCTCTGACCACAATACACTGGACAAGTTCCAAAGAATCAGAAAACACGGTGGAACAGGAAAAGATTATATTCCAAAATAGCAAGGTTAAATGGAAATACAAAGCCGAAGCCGAAGGCCAAAATAAATTTAACTTTAGTTTTCTTCATAGTCTTTTCATGAGAAGCTTCTGGATTGTAATCCACGTGATCGACTGGATTAGATTTAACCAATCAGCGTGCAGCTAACTACACGAGAATTTTCTACCCTGTTCTCCAAGAATCGATCAGGCGCTGATTGGATAGGAAATTAGCCAATCAGAGCGCAGCTGACGCAGTCATGGTTTATTCTATCTACGTCCCACTAACAATACAGGAAAAACTTGCAGTTTTAAGCGTTCGACTTATTTCGATATAGGCAAGCTAGTAAGTAGTATTATTAGCCTTTACACTTAGTGTAATTCAGAATAAATTGTTTAGTGAGTTATTTTTAAAGAAAATGTCTGTGATTTTTGGTTTTTTCTGGGTTCTGTATGAGGTTTGCTCGGGTAAGGAAAGAAATGTATCAGGTTTAGGGACTCATCTGTACGATTGTAAATTCTTCTCTGTGAAAGCCTATACAGGGGTAAATATGCGTTGTTAGTGTGTACTTTTATTATATGGTCTTTGAATCGCCATGTCAGCAACTATTACATGGTAAAAATACTAATCCCTGAAGGCACTTGTCACATTTTAAAGTTATCTGTACGTCTTGATAACTGAACAATTGGTAACGATAGAATTTTCGTTAGGAACTTTCTCAAAATTATGTTTTTACAGAATTCTATCCCTATTTTTAAAGCCGTACTGTGGTTATATTGATTATTTTGTATTGACAAACAAATGCGGCAGTTTTCCAAATCGATCTAACATTTTGAATGGATTTAATTATTAGATAGTGTCTTCACTTTCGTGTTACGAGTGTGAGGGCGGATGTCACTTCCCGGTCGCCCACACTGTGGAAGGGTGTTTCTTGAGGAACCTAAAAAAGAAGTTGGACTAGTGTTGGTCTTAACGACCTGGGAACGTGACCGCAGAGTCCAAGGGACAACTGCTTGAGGTCGGTCTTTTCACAGAGTTTATGTGTTAGCTCCGCTTTTCAAAAGGCCTTACCGCTGGAGATGGAAATCTGTGTGGTAAGGTTGAGGTGTAACATTTTTAGGGTCGGTCATTTTTAACCCCTACCTTTCTTGTGAGAAGGCAGCATCGCTGCAGATGCTGGTTGTCCGAGGGAAACACCTTACTGCTGTCGCACTTCTCTGCAGTTAGCAGTACGACTTCGCCCTCAGACCTTAAGTTGCTGCTTTTTGTCTCACAGTTCTCCAATCGACCTGCTTGGCATGGTAGAACCTTCAGGAACATATGTTCCAACCAATATAGCTCGGTTGGGTCATCACGATAGGCAGGCTCGACCGCCACGTCAAGCTAGAAGCTACGGTCGGGAGTGAAAGTAGCAAGTATTCGGTCAGTGTTTATATAGATACTGCATGACCATTAAGTTAGAGATTGACATTCCCCTCCAACATATTTTCTATTAAATCCTTTTATGAAGGATCTATAAATCTCCTCTGTCACATTAGATGATGAAGTACGACGATTCAATTTACAGACATGGTTTTTTTTATTTTAAATGTAATACTTTCTCAAAAAGTACTATCATGTCTTGTTTTTTCTCAAGTTAACAAACAACATTTAGCACAATTACCAGAAATGAATGCAATAAAGGCACATACAAATATATATCAAACATTGTTACAAGCAACAACATAACAACTAACATTTGTAAATCAAAAAACAAATTATTAGTCCAAGTGTGTAGTAATTTCGACTGATCGGATTTTGTGTAACAAATTTTTTTTTTATTGTCTGACAATAAAATGTATGAATATGTTATACCATGATGTTACATAACTACTACTTTAGAGGCCACATAATGAATGCTGAATTCATTAGTACATTTAATTACAAAATGTTACGCCCGCACGTAAACACGTCATTTTGATATGCTTGAACTATTACGAGTTTACCTAGTCGGAAAACGAGAGCGAGGATCCGGCGACACGACATGCTACTCAAATCCAATTATCCCAACCCCCATATTGAGTAAAAAAAGAAGAAGACTTGATATGAATTAGAACCTGTATTCTACAAGCATCCAGAAAGTACGAGGTCCGAATCCAGAAGAGAATCAGGATCCCGGACTAGGGATCCAGGACCGAGCCCTGGCCCTGGTCGTGGTCATAAAACGTTACAGATAATGCGTATTTATACATTTTGGTCGAATAGGAAACAGCATTAAAGTCTGTGACATTGACAGTTAAGACGACCAATAAGAAGCAACATTGATAGTCAGGACAACAACGTTGGAGAACGTGACATTGATATCTAGGACGACCATAAAATTGACCAGCAGACGAGGAAGATTGTATTGTGCAAATTTACACTCTTAGTCAATTAAGAACGAAAACATTACATTGAACACTCTATTTGCACACCATCTTTGAGTCGTGCCTTCCAACGCTCCGTCCTTCTTCCATTCCTGTTGTTGCTTCCTTTCCTCCATTTACTTCTTGCTTTTGCTCCATTTGCTTTCCGTTTTCCCCTTCTGACCGTGAGACTTCTTCTGTCACGTCCCTTCTTATACTACTTATATCGTTCGTATTATAAGTAGCACACACCACAGTAGGAATGAACCAGTAGGAATTGACCAATAATTCTCTTAGGATATTGCATGAATATCCTAATACATATACGCTAATGTTATAACTTAAGTTACGTGATAACAATCACTTTCTAAACTATTTAGTCTAAAAACCATGATATTGACAACGCAAGTTGTAATGACACCACTACAAGCTGAGAAAGTTATGACAACTTAGATTGTTTATTTATAACAATTTGGAGTATTAACTTGATGAAGAATGAATCATAACATTGAAAACTTAACTAGCTAGATAGTTGAAACTTTACCATACTATTCCTTACTATGTTGTTAAAGTACAGTACATTGAAACTAAAATTTTGTCCATTTGTATGACTCTGATCACAAATCAAAATCTCATGCTTTCTTTTGGTGAATTCTGAGCTCTTGTACAATAACATACCTACTGAACTACAACACATCTCATCCGCAGTCATTATTTGGATTTGATTTCGAACAATTTGGTCTCGCGTGCTGTTACGGGTATGAGGGCGGTTGTCACTTCCCGGCTGCCCACACCGTGGAAGGTTGTTTCTTGAGGGACCTGAAAAGGAAGATAGATTAGTGTTGGAGCGTGACCGCAGAGCCCAAGGGACAACTGCTTGAGGCCGGTCACACACGGCCTTTTTGTCTAAGGTATTTAGAGGATTAGCTCCGTTCTTAAAGGCCCTTAGTGGGCACCCTTACCCAAGGAGACGGAAATCCGTGAGGTAGGGTAAGGTGTGACATTTTTATGGTCGACCAGTTCTAACCCTTACTTCCTTGTGACAAGGCAGCATCCTGCAGAAGCTGGTTGTCCGAGAGAAACACCTTACTGCTGTCACACCCCTCTGCAGTCAGCAGTACGACTTCGCCCTCAGACCTTCAGTTACGGCTTTTGGTCTCATTGTTCTCCAATCGACCTCTCTGGCTGGCATGGTAGAACCTACAGAAACGTATGTTCCAGCCAGTATATCTCGGTTGGGTCATCACGATAGGCAAGCCCGACCACCACGTCAAGGTAGCAGCTTCCGTCGGATCATCTGCAGTGTGCATATCCGTACTCTAAAGCATCTCCA
>CALYCR020000578.1:0-13232 GCA_944470395.2 Schistosoma turkestanicum
CAACTTTTCAGGATGATTTTCTCTGCAATTTCCACAACAATTCGGCTTTATCCCCCATTTTCGGTTTGCTTAGCATACCTTACACGCACAATTTTAATTACTTTTCAAATAATTTTGTGCTCTCTGATTTTAGATATTTTAGTATTCCAAAACAAATAGCTGATGCACGTCTGTTGAAGGAAACTGGAGTTCCCTAATCATGATTAGGGAATAAATAAACTGGTACGTCAATTGAAGTAAATGACACAATTATTGTGTCCACTAATTAAGCTCTTCTATAGAAACAACCATTACTAACGGAACTACAGTAGAAACAATTGTAACTTTAGCCACTATTAAGTTTGAGTTTAGCCTGAGACTACCTAGTGTGCTGAGAGTGTGGAGTAATATGTGAGGTTATCTCGAAGAGGATGACAAAGAGAAAGTGGATCGAGCCACAAAGCACATAAAATCCACTCACTTTCAGTATAGAAAGCAGCCGACAAAAATCAGAAATAACACAGGCATGATATTTAAACAAACTGATAATCTGAAATAGGGGTTGGTAGCGTAAACTTTCGAACGCGTTCCACGCGATCCAAATGAATTGCAGTGTCACAACGTCCTTGAGCAAGATCATTCAATATCTTATTCACAATTCTGGTCTTTTAGTGTGTTTCCTAGGTATTTGGTGTATCCATTTTATGGCAGTTTAACCACATGACTGCACCAATTCTAGTCAGCCGACAGTTATTTATGTATTTTTATGTCCTGTAATTTGAGTACTTTTGATTCAGGTCAGTATGGATTCATAATACTAGCAGCTATCTCATTGCCAGGTCGGATATCGGATAGTTGTGATGTAGAGGATAAGAAGGAGAAGACTTAAGAGCTGAGTGAAGAGATAAATAAATTGACCAACTGGTAGTGAAGGTTGTGCAAAAAGACCAAAGTGTAAGCGAAGGAAAGGAAACAGAGGTGATAAGCGAGATAGGTTAATTTAGTGGTCATAGCGTTAACTAAAAACTAACGAGGGAAAATGCTGAGATCATAATTGAATATTGCGGAAATATAATGAACTCCAGTCTATACCTATTTCTCGCGCTTACAGTAGTCTGGAGATATTTTGGATGTTCAGAGTGTGACAGCGAGTTAGTGATGACCGTAAGACTTAACCAGCATGAAGTTTTAGCCTGTGTGTGAACAAGATGTGGACAAGATGTGCACAGACATTTCATACATATGCACATATGTCCAGTGCGGCTGTGATAGAAATTATGCACGAAAGGATTTTTTACAATGCATATGTATATATAAAAAGTTATAAAAACCGCCTCTATTTGATGCAACAAAAATTGAAGTTGTACAACACAGAACACAGCTTATAAAATGCTCTACACACCGAAAACCTTGCAGTTTTTGAAAAACTACACGACGAAGAACTATACAGGGTTGTTTGTGCGCAGTTTCCAGTCTTCAACACAATTAATCACAACGTACAAAAACAGGTGTTGTAAGTCTCAAGGCGTGCTGTTTGGAAACAGTTTTTGACTAAGGTTCAGTAGAAACAGGTTAAACTTAACTCATCGCATTTGTTAGCCAGTCATTAAGGAGTTTAGATGGATATCTATTGAAACAGAGAAAGGTCAGATAATTTGCCTGGAAGTCAAAGTCTCATGCCACAACCAAGTTCAAGTGGAGCACGTCCGTCGTTGGGTTTTATTGCGTTGTCGATTCTGAGTAACTCACATGGAAGAGCGTCAGTTTGTAGTGCCTACACACAAACTTGAGTTTGCTCATATTTAATTTCATTGAGCCTTTTCGATTAACTTATGTAACCAAGCTATTTGTATAGTAACAAGCCATATGTACCATTGGTATTTTGTATTGCCTGGTTTGTATGAGCTTGTACTACTGAGCATTGCTTACGCCCACGGACTTACTCATCTTTTTCGCTTTAAAGTTAATCTCTTAGTATCCCTATGAGCTCACATGATTTGTCTCGCTGGCTTTCGACTTTGTCAATCATTTGTCGCTTGTATTCAGGTGTGTGCATGCCCATTTCGCTTGTCACATGCCTGTCTTATTTTCGTCTGACTATATATTCTTAGTCATGCTCTATCTCTTTGAGTTGGCTCACTAGCCTTCTCCAGTCCACGTCGCTTCATTCGTTCTATTCACTGCTTCTCCGCTTCGCTTTGTGGGTGTCCCAAATAACGTATTCATTACTTTGTGTTCACCTTCTTATTTACAAAACGTCAGACGCTATTTAGTAACGATTGTCTGGACGAGCTAATTACGAAGACTAAGAACACGTAGAAATTGGCCACCACAAGTTCAGTGTGATACGCTTACAGTTAAAAGTCAGGTTTTGAACAGTCAGTGGAATCGCTCTACCGAACCGCTAGCTTGCGGATGGTAGGCGTTCGTACGGAATAGTCCGATCACTTAGTGTTGTAAGACGGCGCCGAGGTACATATTCAAACCGGCGTCCAGCTGGAGGACAATCAAGACTTGCAAACTGTCACTCCGTGGACGTAGGCCACCGTTTTAGTAGTACCATTCTTGATAATCTAAAACTTCTATTTCCTTCTGAATGTGAACATAGATACTCCAACCGTGACTGTCCTATTTACAGTCTTGGATGTGGGATCAGTTTTATTTTAACCTGCACTGCACATGCGATGTTTAGGTTCTGAAGAGGATTATAGCGTGAAGGATACACTTCTCATTATACTTTCTGGATGGTGGTTAATGATTATGGTCTCCAGTTCAGATGCTCCCAACTAATGGAGTATCTAACAACAGCTTTAAAAAACTGGTCATCTTAGTCTTGCGAATTTCCATTACCATGAAACTAAATGTCCCTGAGATACTTGAACCTAATTAGCTTTGTTGATCTATTGGAAATTCGGAATTGGAAAGCGTAAACTGATTTGTCATTCTTGAAGCTAACGTCCGTTACTACCAACATTTGTTTGCATAGATCAACAAATAAATGCTTCACAGGAGACTATCTGTAATCGAGTTCGCTACATCCTTCTAGTTTTAAACTTAGATAACAAGTAAGTTACTCCAAAGCTTTGTTTTTAACATTTATACGAACTTTGTGATGTCAAGTTAATATCTAATAATAATAATGAAAAATAGTTTCAATAGTCCTGGCTGTGTTACTGTGAATGATATAAAACCTGAAGTTCCAGGATGCACATTTTCTAACCTAATGACACGAAAACTGAATATATTTCATAATTCAACATTTCACTCATTGTACTGCGAATAGTCTTTAATAAATCACAAAATATTTCAATTAGATCTAAAAACTTGCTTTTTTCCACATCCAAAAGAATATCCATAGAAACTCTTACAAGCTGATGACGTTATGGAGGGCAGACGATCATCACTAGCCAAAAGCAATTTTTAGATAAGTAACAAGATAGCTTCTCAGCTCTAGAACGTACTCAGCATTCGGACACTTCTAAAAACAAACTAATCGCGTCCTCGAGTTTCCCTGTTCTAACAAGGCCTATTTCGGTAACCTACTAATGATAATTTACTGTAAAATAACAATATGTTACTTAAGGCACACCAGTTCACAGGCAAGATCACAAGGTTAAAATCGCGAAAACGTTTACTGTAAAAGGCTGTTAAGTTCGATAAACATTTCGCAAGATATTCTGGCTTTTTGAAGGGAGCTAGAATTTTTCTCATAAAACTGTCAATGCTTCAGGCTCTGGAATATACAATACAGTGGTGTGCATGAGTTATGTCGAATGCGATATGACGAGCGACTGCTGGTTAAGAATCAATGCAAGTTAAATCCAAGGCTATATATAAAAAGGATTAATGACGTTGGCATGCATTGATCTTCTTGGTGGCATTGGCCAGATAATAATTCAGCAGACTCCTGGGTAAAGCAACCAAGTTTCCGGGAATATCAAGTCTACTTTTTAAGGAGTGAAATAAGCTTCAAAAAAGAGAAATAAGAAGAATGGGGCGAACAGAACAGAAAATATTACTGTTAAAGCTCAGTTATGACTTAATAGATACTTTTTTGGATTAAGAATACTTTCCTTTTTCTGTATTAGAACTCTGTGTTTATGTGGGTGAATGAGAATAAGTCACCAGGAAGACAACTAACGGGCAAATAATCCTGTTAATAGAATCGATCCAGAAGGACCAAACTGTTGGGAATTGTGCTGATTTACAAAATATGATATGGAAGGTCCAGTGATTTGATGTTTTGATTGTATATCATTTAATGTTTCTCATTTTAACACCGTTCCTCGAGAAATCACAAGTGAGCTCTCCTGCAGCATAACTTTCTAGGTCAGCTTGTATCAGATTTTCTTGGTAGAAAGGAAAAGCAGTGCAAGGCTACAAACATGATTCGGAGACGTGGTATAAATGGTAAAGTAACAACAATATCATTGATTAGTTACATTCGGATATATCTTAAGGAAGTGTGTACTGTATTTCGGGAAGTCCGCTGGCCATCTCTAAGCAATAAGTCTATTAAAATTGCAAACTCGTCTTATACTAAAAGGAAACAAACAGAGTTTCCATGACTCCGCCGTTTCTGTGACGTAAGATAAAAGCGAGAGCCGTCTCTCTGT
Organism: Schistosoma turkestanicum; assembly: GCA_944470395.2. NCBI lineage: Eukaryota > Metazoa > Platyhelminthes > Trematoda > Strigeidida > Schistosomatidae > Schistosoma > Schistosoma turkestanicum. The sequence continues at coordinate 4,596 of CALYCR020000578.1, forward strand.
TACTACCAAGAGGTTAGGATGGAATGAAGATGAGGCGGGTAGTTATAGCTATGTAGGCAAGCAAATTGCCTATCGAAACCTTCTAGCATCGATGGATGAAAAGACACAGCCAGTGAAATTAAGGCAGAAATGGCTTTGTGAGTATAGAAAATTCAAGGGAGGGGTTGATGGGCTTGCGGTTAACTTTTATCCAAGACCTGTAACAGTTGTTCTATATTTATCAGTCTTCCATGATCAGGCTTTCGTTATCTAACTTTGGTTAAGATTTACCTTAATAACCCAAACTTTTTATTGCATGGTGTCAGATCACTTAGAACGCGTTCTTATTTAACCAAACACAAGGTTACGAAATGGTATAATTTATGAATGCTGTTCTTTTATCGATTTCTGGAAACAGTAGTTTAAATCCCTGAAAAAGAAAATTTGATTTCCTTTTGTTGGGAATATATTATACGATACTTGGGTACCTGATAGTTACTCATGAACCATTTACAGTCATACAGTACGCTACCATGTTTCAGACAGGCCGTTCACTGCGGGGCGAATGTAACGGCCAAAATCACATCTATCAGTGTTTATTCGATTTGAATAAACTACGTCCTTCTGTACGGTGTATAAAGCTTTACTGAGTGACTTGTGCTAAATTATATCGAACACAGCCCAGATTAAACGGACTTGCTTTGGCCGACATAAGTACAGTCAGTTCGGAGGAGGTCCTTCAGGAAATAGAACTCATAAAAGTAGGTTTCTCCTGTGCCTCACCCTCGAAGTAGTGTCAGTCAGAAGGCGTCTATGAAATTCAGTCGTAATAATAATCATAAAATTTCTTCTCAAGCAACACAATGCTACATGAGGCATATCAGTTTACAGGTAAGACCCTTTTATAGAAGGAAAGTCACAAGCTGACAGCTCAAGTCATCCATCGTCAATCATTCAGGATATCATAATGTATGTGAAGAGGCACTGACTGCTGTTCCAGAGTGAAATAAATGCATCAAACTTAAAAGCGAAATACAACCAAATTTATCATAGAAAATCTTGGTTTATTGACCACAGGTGAGAAATTGAAAGTTAATCATAGTAACAAGGCAGTTACACGTCACAGAGTCAAGAATGGCAGATGTCCTGTATCCAAAAAGTGCTTTGAGCATAGCACTGAATTGATAAAAAGGGCCACTCAACCAGTTATTGCCTCATAATTGCTCTATTGTAGCCTTGGTGTAGGTGTGCAAACTAGGTAGCCAGATGGACTTGAAATATAATCAAATCAAGCTGTCATATGTTACACTCAAACCTATACATTAAAGAGACTTATACCACAGAATGGACAAAAACTAAAGGTATCTGAAGTTTTATCCGTGAAGGCGTTTCACTCGCAGACTGCATGAGAAGGAGCCAAAACTAAGTTTATGTAGTGTTCAGAAGGACCTTAGATTTGTAAATTTACTTGAAACGAGCCTTGGACAGAAGTTGGTGCTCATGCCGCTGTGGGTGCACCACGACGCTATTTAAATAGTCTTCACGTCTGTTACTAAATTCCAAGAGCTTACTCATCAAGCATTTGGAGTTAGGTCCCTAGATGGACGTTACCAAGCCAGATGCTATCGCCACCAGAGAGTTGGCTGACCCTGTCTATAGACAACGGAGAACTCAATTTAAAAAGTTCGCACAGGCTGGGCCAACAGAACCCAGAACCGTTTATGAGGAGCAGTGGTCTTCTTCATCATAAAAACTACCCTTTTTATCGTTATCGATAACCTATCCCTTGAAATTGGAACCCCGATTAGTTAGTAAATTTTACTGCACCACACATCTCTTGAACAAGACTAAAGAATCCATGTTTCAGTAAGCACCATGAAATCAAAACAGAGTTTTCATTTTGGGAATAACTGTTCAGGAAGTTCAGATAAGCGCCTTGCCAAGTTAAATCCAAAAAAGCAGTTGACCTGGGTGAGTAACGATTATAAACAATATTACAATATTACTCCTTCCGTTATAACACAGAGTGCTTCCAGTTCTGGAAGGGGCTCCAAATTTTGATCCAAATTGCACCCTTCCAGTCCAGATGAACGTACCACTCATCAGACGATCAAATTCGATATGGCTGTTGCCATAATTAAGTATCAACTTAAACAACATAATACAGTTCAGGAAGAAACAAAGAAACTCAAAAAGGTACGAGAATTAGAAACTATAACAAAATACAAATATTAACATCCCAAAATGGGATTAAACAGACCACCAAATGTAAAACAGACAGAGTCAATAAGAACAAATTACAAACGTATACACGGAGGGATTTTCTCAAACAAAACCTTCCAAAAAAGGATTCTACAGGCATGTTCGTACTTTTCTCCGTATGAGAAAGGATGAGGAGGAGATATAAGTAACTGAGCACCAATGTGATAAAATTACAGTATCGGTAAGCTAAAATTATTTTTGCTTACACTGTACGCAAGTTCAGAACATTGCATTCAACACACTTTGCTAAGGAGTTTATAGGATTCCCAAATTCCAATAAAAATTACATGCTATGTGTATTCGAATGAACCAGATAAATGTTTCCAAAAGAGTAATGATCTAAATTAGTCATTAGAGTGCAGATATGTGTGCGTTGAACAAAAATGATCCATCTGCTTCACATACACACACAATGGCCTGAGGGTCAACGTGGAAAGAAAACTGAATACTTTTACACACTTGCTTGCAGTGGCTTCCAAAGGCTTTGGAACCGAATGGTCGACATGTTAAACTAGTAGCCATGTCGATACTAGGGCATTTTTGACTTTGCATGCAGCATTCTTTCTCCTAAACCTGAGTTTTGTGCACATGCAGCCAGATTCTATCCATAAGAAAACAATCAGCTGTTGCATGAGGTTCAAAGAACCGTAACTAAGGTAATTCCCAGAACCTTAAGGCTGTCGGCTCACTGACTAAATTAGACTTACTTTCTATATCATACGGAAGGACCAGAAGTAAGTAAATCACAGTTTTTAAATTAATTAATAGTTCATTTGGGTCTGAAACGCCCTTGTGTTTTTTTGCCTTCCAAGAAAGAGTTTAGGATGATACTATATGAACTATCAAAAGCACGGAAAACAATTGTCTGTCACCTGACTACTGATTTTCTCAGCGAATCATCAACTAATGGAACAAGTTAATACAATACATGACTGTAGCTTTGTCAATCAACGCATTTCAGAGAAAGCTGGGTCAACTGTGTGATGAAAACTAATAGGACCCACAAATGCTATCCAGCCTCCTGTCTTTCTCAAAGTGAAGATGATAGTGAATTCCATATTTTATGCTGTGATTGGAGAAATTGGATATTGGACTGTTTGTTCCTGCATATCAAGACTTTTATGTGAGATTTTCTATACGAAGTATTTAAAAAAACTAGCTCTCTGATTGGAAACTTTTATTTCACCCATTACCAAATATATCAAAATCAAAAGATTGGACATGTTTTAATACACCATAGTTGAAGTATTCCGCCTTGGAAAGGTCGAGTCAGTCGTTTGATGTAATGCTCGCATACCCGTTTGGTTTTTGTTTTTAATCGAGGATATATAATCATTTTATAATCACCTATCAGTAAAGTCATGGAGTGGAGTGAACAGTACGCACAATCAGTCACAAGTATTAAGCCTGAGAATTACGATATGGGATCAGTCATTAAACCAGAAAGCTTTGATATGACTGTTGTTTCTCAAAATGAGTGAGTATATTTTGCTAATTACATCATTGTTAGTGTTATTGTCTCTTTGTCAAACGATGGGGGTACAACAATTCTTTCTACCGGAGAAATAAGGTAAGAAGCATGTTTTATGAGGTTTTGTTTGCTACTTTTACATGATACTAATGAACATGCATTCTTTTTGATATGGTCGTTCTATGATTGTTCATAAACGTTTAAGTGTTGTTAGTCAGGACAGGACCAAAAAATATATGTCTACAATGTAGTGCAGCAATGCTTTCAGCATGTGTTTTCTATGTCATAAACAGATTCATATCATAAATTCTGTAGATGTACTATTGGTAGCGATAGTGTTGCTCATCGTTGACAGCTTGATTACTCTATTTGGTTCCGTTAGCATGTTGCATATTCGACCGCCGTTTCCCCATGCGTGTGAATTATTTTACTTGCTCGCTTAATCCACCGACAAGCTTACTGAAGTTAATGGTGAGTTATTGTTGCACGGAAATTAAGTGAATTGTCGTGAACGTGTGAAACGAACAGGGTAATTGACATCTAATCAGAACCCTTAAAGAGTAGAACTGGTTCGCGTAGCTTATAGGCTATAATATACTAATTATTCTGAAGTGGGTTTTTTCGTCAAACATTTTTACCGTGGATAATTAATTAGCTTAATTCACCTTGTGGCTACCATACTCTCGTTATTCTTATTCTTCAGTTTCATCACCCTTTCGATCTGTGTTCACTAGGTTTTGGTCGTTTAGTTATTTATGTTACGTATGTTGGTGCTTGGATGTATTTAACCGTTTTGGTGATGTGAGTAGCTTTGATTCATCGTTGTAATATTAATTCGCTCAAGGTTACACCCGAGTACCTACTGTCAGTCAGTTAGTATAGTGCCTCGGACAAACGTGTATCTTTTTAAGTCGCCACATTATATCAACACAATAAAATGAAATTATCAAGAACAGTTCCCACTAAAGCTGCAAGTACACCACTTGATTAACAACTTAACTAATGAGTTACGTACATGTTCTTATATGGTGGTTGATAATATCACACAAATGTTTAGGTGGAGGTACTTAAGCTTTGTTTTTAACATGTGATTCAATAACAATGAGATGACTGATTTAGTTATTAAACCATCACCAAAGTACTGCACTCTTAGCACTTTCAAAGAGCACACTAATTTATTAAAAAGAAAGTGCAGTGTTCAGCGGCCTACTTTTCTGTTATACGTCTTCAGCAGTGCTGTATTACCAGTCGTTAATGCATTTACTCTTTAGCTTCACATAACTCTTGAGGTTTCAGAACTAGTTCGCATAGGTTGTTCCTCAAAATCATACTCAGTTTTCTAACCGTATTCTCCAATATTTCGTTTTCCATGCTGCCATTGTTTCTACTGTTATTTTGACTTAAACTGTTGGTCTCGTTTTGATAATTGTGGTATCGGAACATGAGCTGACACATTTCCCAGGCTATATGTTATATATGTCTGAATTGATTGTTTATTCTGTGTTGAACATCAAAAACAGAATCAGTCCAACGAATAATTTAGCTAATACATGAATGTCCTCAGGAATCTTGAAGTTCCCAAACTATTTACATAAATAAAATGCAAATGATATCATTTATCCTGGGAGTTATCTCATGAAGTTCAAACCAAAACATCAATGATTTTTGGGCTTAGCATGCACATTCCATTACCAATAAATTATGTTTTACAGGAGTGACACTGGTTAAAGCGAAAATTGACTCAATCAATCCAGGTTAAAAGGTCCAGGTTCTTAGGATGTTAGGAACTTTTATATTTTTCGTTAAAAATTCTCTAGATCTTGTTTTTACATTTCCAAGCACTTTCAAGTCAGCTTTCGATTAACCATTTCCTACTTCCTCTTAGTAACGGGAGTTTGCAAGTTCCATCAAGTGATGGACTTATAGGTTCTCCATCAGCAAAAGAAATTGAACGTTTCAATAATCTTTCTGAGGAAGAACTAAAAAACAAATCCCTTCCTGATCACTTAAAAGAAGGACTTGATATCGTGATAGTGGGGATTAATCCTAGCTTGGCTTCAGCACACGTTGGACATCATTATGCTGGTCCTGGAAATCATTTCTGGACATGTTTGTCACAAGCTGGTTTGGTTCCAATGGCTGTCAGTTGCTATGATGATTCTAAAATGTTAGACTACGGTATCGGATTCACTAATGTTTGTACAAGACCAACCAAAGGTGCAGCTGAACTTACACGCAAAGAGATGAAGGCTGGTGCAGCAATCATGCTTGAAAAAATGAGAAAATATAAGCCTAAAATTGCCGTGTTCAATGGTAAAGGTAAGTTACTGCCATTAAATAACACTTATTAATTAGTTTACAACCTAGCACACATGTTTGTCGGGCCAGGTCATATCACACCGATATACAAATGAGATGATTAAAATATATCAGAATCGCAGGATTAGTCTTGATGTCAAAAAGTCTAGTATTTTGGTACAACTCATCTCTCTGAGCTAATGTGGTGTAGTAACTTTAACCTATGCACGTATGTCAGGTTTTACGTTGCATATGACTGACTAATTTTGCGTATTATTATAAACTACTGACACTTTTTTGTTGCTAGCAGCAGTAAAATAAAGCAGTGACTTAGTGATTTTAGCACTTCTCTTATAACACTGTTGCATGTTTGAACTCCGGAGCACCTTATTCATGTAATGTAATTGTTTGTTACATTTAAAAAAGTAACTCAAATACAAATCGCCAAGTTACATCAGGAGCACTTGTTTCTGTAGTTTCGTGTATCCTTTGTAAACTTTAAAACAAACAGTACGTAATTGTCTAACAAGAAGTGTAAAATTTTCACGATATTATTCATTATCTCCTCCACCTTACCATCATATTCATGTTACATTACCGAAAATGGTGATCACTCGAGGAAATATAACTTTCTTTAATCACTTTTTTTTAATACGGTTTAATTCCCAAATCTCCATTTGAGATTTATTGGGTACGATTTGAAGGAAACTAGTATATATATCTTTTGACAAGTTTCTTATCATAAGTGCTCTTTAATTAGTGAATACTACGAACACTTTGGGACTTTTTGCTAGTTTTTTTTTATGTTAACCGGGTAAGTTAGCTATTATTTCAGTCTTAATTTTTGTACACCAAAGTGCTCAGAATAGATTATAAGTATTTTCACTGTTTTGTTGTATATAGGCATTTATGAGGCATATGTTGGACATAAAAATTTTTGCATGGGAAGGCAACCAACAACATTGGATGGAACAGATATAGTAAGTTATATTGCAAGCTTTTACATGTTGGGAAACTTCTTTTTTAAGATATTTTTGTATACACTTGTTTTCCTTCTATTTTTGATTTTTTTATTAACTCAATGTGGTGTCAGGGATTTCATGTTTGGTACTTTTGTCTTTCTGCACTGACTTGTCAATGACTAATTAACTGATATGTTCCTAAAATACATGTTCATCAAACAAAATGATTCGAAGTTCAGTGTACAATGGTGGATTCTGTGTTCGGTAGATTGTAGATTGAAAATTGAATAGAAATATACATTTAAGATTTAAATGTTAATTATTTTCAAAAATGGTATACCTTACATAAATTATTATTATTTTTTTATTTCTTTTTATAGATCATATTTGTAATGCCTTCGTCTAGTGCACGATGTGCACAACTTCCACGTGCTGAAGATAAATTACCATTCTTTTTAGCTTTAAGAAAACTACGTGATTATGTACGTGGTGATCTAGCTGAATTGCCTGATTCTGAAGTTGTATTCGCTGATTATACTGAATTTCGTGTTACTCAACCAGATCCAAAAAGTTTACGTAAAGCTGAACGACGTCGTAAACGTAAAGCTGAAGCAGCTGCAGCCGCTGCAGCTGCTGCATTAGCTGTAAATTCTGGTGATGCCAGTATGGTGAATGGAATTGTTTCTAATCAAGTGATATCTACTGATGCTGGTGTTAATGTTACAACAGTTTCACAAGCTTCTAATAATGGTTTATCGCTTGATGGTAAAATAAAATCTAAATCAAAACGTAAGTAGTATTTGGTAAATTATAAGTTCACAGTCAGTCAGTCAGTCAGTTGCAACGTAGAACTTCGTACGTAAGTACATCAGTTCATGTTGCCATACCACATCAGCACACACAGAGATGTAATTGTCAATTCAAATCCAATAGTAGAAGAGGTTGTAAAGGTATTGGAAGTAATGGAAGAGGTAAGGATGAGAAGATATTATTCAAGAAGTATGATTAAATGAGGAAAGTTTAGAAAGTCACAACTAGAGGTGTTGAAGAATCCAGAAGATTAGGATTTGAGAGAGCTCAAAGAATGGATGCACTTGCGCCATTGCGAACGATTTCAAGCCATGTCATTCAAGGTCTCTAACCATCGAGTACTAACATTTTGCGGACCCCAACCAGGTAGTCGACACCTACCGACATGACTCAGTTCACTTGTCAGTGACGTCATGGATTGCTGCCACGTTTTAGTCTGGCCGCCCCTAACTTTCTTCCAACCTACTCCTACACTACAAAACAAAGCTCCTCGAGGCAGTCGGTGGTTAGGCGTACGTTACACATGTCCCAACCACCTCAACTGATGAAGTTTCAATACTTCATCTATTGATCTGCCATCCTTACCTAGCACCCGTTTCCTAATAACAGCGTTGCTCACTCGGTTGTCCCAGGATATACGAGCGATGCTTCGAAGACACCTATGATCGAAAACCAGTAACCTACGAATATCTTCTACTCTCACTGGCCATGTTTCACAGTCATAAAGTAAGACGGAGCGAACTGCTGAGCAGTACACTCGTCCTTTAGTCAGCAAACGGATATCTCGCCTACGCCATAAGTGACGCAGGTTGGCAAAAGCCAATCGAGCCTTCTGTATCTGAGCTGAGATTTCGT
>CALYCR020000579.1:0-13242 GCA_944470395.2 Schistosoma turkestanicum
TTAAATGTTAACATGTTATCTTATTAGCTAGAGGATTGTACTCACGAGTATGGATTTTAGTTGCTAATTCTTTGTCTATTCCCTTTGTTAATACCGTTTTAATAACATACCTTTCTTTTTTTCCTCACTATTTGATTTTTTTAGGGTAAAATTGAATGTCAGTTTGAAATGTTGAGCAGTGCTGAAGCTGAAAGTAATCCTGTTGGTTTAGGTCGTGAAGAACCTAATGGACTGCCAAAACCAGAGTATGTTTTTTGAATGATATGTGTTTTCAAGTTGTTTGATTGACTATAAATAATTGCCTTTTCCTAGTTACTTACTTACTTAATTGCTCCTGTTATCCACAATGGAGCATACATAGGTCACCGGCCAGCATTCTCCAACCTATGCTGTCCTCGGCCTTCGACTACAGTTCTGTACTATTATTGTCCATTCTTTTCATGTCTGTCTCCGGTTCTCGATGTAATGTGTTTTTTGGTATTCCTCTTTTCCTTTAATCTTGAGGGTTCCAAGTCACGGCTTGCCTCATGACACAGTTCATTGATTTCCTCAATGTATACCCAATCCACTTCCATCGTTTCTTCTTGATTTCCTCCTCCACTGAAATTTGGTTTGTTCTCTCCCAGAGTAGGTTGTTGCTCATAGTGTCTGATCAACGGATCCGAAGTATTTCACGTAGACAACTGTTAATGAATTCTTGTATCTTCTGAATGATAGCTTTCGTAGTTCTCCAAGTTTCCCCCCACATACAGTAGAATTGTTTTGACATTTGTATTGAAAATTGTGATTTTAGTGTTGATTGATATTTGTTTGGAGTTACAGATGTTGTTCAATTGTAGAAATGCAGCCCTTGCTTTGCCGATCCACACCCTTACATCTGCATCGGATCCTAGTTGCCGTACAACATTTTATGGCTTCGTTGAATCTAGTTTATAGCTCACCACTTTTGTGGTTGCATCCTGATTTTGATATTTATAAACAATTAAACATACTATGAAATAAATCTCCCCAATATGTCATATTTAAACGAACCCTGTTTGTGTGACGGCAGTTTTAAGAAGCCAAATGTGGTTCCGTGGATGAATTTATTTCGTGCATTCATTTAAGCAGACAGATTTTAGAATGGAAGGAATGCAAGCAGAGTGAAATGAAGTGAAACCCGAAAGCCAAATACGGATTTAGTTTGATAAGTAGCTCTACTAGGTATGATAGTCTACATATAGAGGACACGCTTGTCTCTGTATCCTTAAATGCCAGTTCAGTTACTAAACCCCATTCTGATAGCATTCATTTTTTCAACCATCTGTAATTAGTGGATAACATAGCATCTGGGTAAAACTCTTCTGTGCCTCTCTATTTAACCTCTATATAGTTCGGTTAGTATCGTATTTCAAGGGATACAACCCCTAACTCAGATCCTATATAATCGAAAAATGAAATTTTCACTATTGCGAAAACACTATCACTCGACATGAGATAAAGGAATAATAAGAATGTTTGAGACCATATGCATTAAGCTGGAATGCACTTATTACTATCCTATGCCATACGATGTATATTACTTACTTACTTACTTACGTACTTACTTAACCCCGATGGAGCATAGGCCGCCAACCAGTTTTCTCCAGTCAACTCTGTACTGCACCTCCCTTTCCAGTTCTGTCCAATGTTTGTTCATCCCTCTCATATCTTTCTCTGTTTCTCGGCATAATGTGTTTCTTGGCCTTCCTCTTTTCCTTTTGCCTTGAGGGTTCCATGTGAGGGCTTGTCTTGTGACGCAGGTGGGTGTTTGCGGCAATGTATGTCCTATCCACTTCCACAGCTTCTTCTTGATTTCTTCCTCCACTCGAATCTGGTTTGTTCTTACCCACAGTACGTTGTTGCTGATCGTGTCTGACCAACGAATCCGAAGTATTTTGTGTAGACAGCTGTTAATAAACACTTGTATCTTCTGGATGATGGCTTTGGTAGTTCTCCATGTTTCCGCTCCATACAGTAGAACTGTCTTGACATTTGTATTGAAAATCGTGATTTTGGTTTTGATTGAAAGTTGTTTGGAGTTGTATATACCATAGGCTTTATTACCAAATAGACTTGAAGGTTTCCTATGAGACGAGAGGTCCTCTGTGGAGATTGTGATGGCTTGGCAGTGCTTTGACAAGTATAGCTAACAGTCCATATACAAAATTTGTTGGCAGTGACCGATTTCATTGATACTGGTGGTTGTTTTCTAATATTCCCCGGGGCCATTGTTATTGGGGTTCTCTATCGCATATCACGATCGCTAATAATAATAATGAGTTTGACAGTCATGACTGTTGATCAACATTCTCCAACCTACTCTGTCATAGACTTTCTTTTGCATTCCTACCCAACTGCTATTTATTCCTTTGATGTCTGCCTAAAGCCCTTATGAGGTTACTGCTAGTCCCATGCTCGTATAAAAGAGGAGGGTTGAGCATGGGGGTTAGTGACCCCATCCCATAGAAAACTAACTAGCTAAAAAGAAACGCTAACCAGAAACTGATTTAAACAGAAAACAAAAAATGAATTCACTCGAATATTGTTCCTATTCTCATTAGCTAGTTTACAAGTAACACATGAGATGTTATTATTTACCAAGAAATCTTGGGCTCATTAGATTTTCTACTAGTTGATACTTGTCAATCAAGTATTATCTGCAATCTAGAAACAATCAATAAGTTTGAACCCTTTATCAGCCTCATTCAAACAAACGATAATTTAAAACCATATTCAGAATTCACCCTTCAATAAGAAGATAGTTAATTGAAACTATTTTAATTAGCTTTCTTTATTTATCACAATTTGTGAGAAGTTGCTTTATTTTCCCTGCTACTATTTTAACTTGTTACACTTTCATATTTTATTAAATAAAAATTCTATTTTTCGTTTTAATCAATAATTATGATGTGTTTAATTAACTTATCGATCGATTATTTCTGTTTTTTTCTACAAAATCAATCAATCAATCAATCAATAACACGACAATTCAATAGATAAAAATTGACTATTGAATTCTCTGAATGTAAAATCAATCTGTCAGTTATAACTACACAAATATATGGTTAATTATTACTATTACTTATTATTAATACCACTATTATTATTATTAGGTTAAAAATTTATCAGATAATTTCAAACATCTCTATGATAAGATTGTACATTGAACATAGACATCTATACCTCTAACACATACATGTAAATACATACATGCATACTCATGGCATGTATAGCAATCCTAGTCACCTGTGTTGTTTGGAATGAATTATTCATTGAAAATTAAACACTAAATTTAGTTTTAATCAATTAAAATGAAAGTATTAGTACAATTTATTATTATTATTATTCACATATTTCTTCTATATGATTCAATAATTTTTATCTAAGTTAAATTACTAATTATTATACAACTTGTATGTAGTAATTATCAAGATTACATAAATAAATCATAACTGTCTATTTAAAAAAAAACTATTTGAAATTGTGTGTAAATGATGATTACTATGATTAGCAACATCATCATTTGGATTTTAACCCTAGAATTACAACATTTCATATTCATTTTCACTTGTACACACAAACATTGTGGGAATTGATACACTCACTCACTCACTGTGCAGTATTTAAATCTACAATGAGAGCAAAGATCTATTGTAATCGTAAATGGCTATCGATAGGATTGAGTGACTGATCAGTGACTGATCACTACTGATTAATTAATAGACAATATCGTGTATTTAGTAAAAAAGGTTTATGGAGATTGTTAGATTTTATAATTTAAGTTACTGATAGATATCTGTTAAACCATCATTGGAAAACAAGAAGTAATGGGAAGCTAGTGTATACTAAAACGAAGCTCTTCAGCACTGTATACTTGTAACCCAGACCTAGAGTTACTTCTTTAAACCAGAGTTAGGAATCAATACTTCACATTAGGCCTAGTTGAATGAATGAATACCTCTGGTCATGGTTTCTCGATAGGACTTCGTTTAAATTATCAATTTTGACAAACTAACCAACGAATTATAGAACTATTATTTATGACATTTTTCAAAACACTACAAACTAATCTCATTATCTAATTAGCTTGAATGTTCATTGATGTTAGTTATTTCCCCATAACTAATTGTAGTTATGTCATAACTAACCAATCAGATTGTAGTTTAAGCGCCCATCACTTGATCTGATCTGACGTGTCTGTAAACTTTCTTTAATTGTAAATGACCTACTAATTGAAGGACATTATTATCTTATTATTATTATTGATGTGACTCATAACTGTACTCATCATTTCCATAAGACACGCTATATTGGTCGGTATGTTTACTCGTCTTACTTACTGATAATTGTAATTTCCTTATTTATTGTACTAATCTAATTGTTTTTATGTTTAGAAACAGATAAAGTTTAAAACAAAAGTTGATCTTGTTCTGATTATAGCTTTCCCATAGACTCTGTGTACGTTTACAGTTCTAGAATAATTACATCTGTAGGACAAATTAAATCCTACATTTTTATATCACATCAACTGAATCATTGTTCAATGGTTCAAACAGTTAAGTAAACATTTTGTGTGCTAGACTAAAATCGAAAACAAATTCAAGACCTACTACTGAAATTGTGGATATTTATGCATCATGTGAGAAGAAGTTCTGCACTAATCCGAATTTGTTTTACAATAAGTTTTGGTCATTTTTTTTCCAATGAATCTCCTCCTCTCTAACTAACTAACTAACTTCTTCGATTTGTTCGCGTACTATTTTGATTTTCATTGATGTTCGGGATGCGGTTCTCACCCTCGAAATTCAAAATGTTTCTTCAAGATTGGGTTGCATCGGCACCTGAACTAGTGATAGGGAGTGAAGTAATCGAGCATGTTGAACACTTCACTTATCTGGGGAGTCTCATCAGCGCTGATAGCCTGGTGACTGACGAAATCTCAGCTCGGATACAAAAAGCTAGATTGGCTTTTGCCAACCTGCGTCACTTATGGCGTAGACGTGATATCCGTTCGCTAACCAAAGGACGTTTGTACTGCGCAGCAGTTCACTCCGTTCTCCTATGTGGCTATGAAACATGGCCGTTAAGAGTAAAAGATGTTCGTAGGTTACTAGTATTTGATCATAGATGTTTAAGAAGCATTGCTCGTATATCCTGAGACAACCGAGTAAGCAATGCTGTCGTTAGGAAACGAGTACTAGGTAAGGATGGCAAATCAATAGATGAAGTAGTGAAACTTCATCAGTTGAGGTGGTTGGGACATGTGCTGCGTATGCTTAACCACCGACTGCCTCGACGAGCTATGTTTTGTGGTGTAGGAGTAGGTTGGAAGAAAACTAGGTGCGGCCAAACCAAAACATGCCAAATATTCATGAAGTAGCTGTCAAGTGGACTGAGTCATGTTGGTAGATGTAGACTACCTGATTGGTGTCCGCGAGACGAAAGTCACCAATGGTTAGAGACCTTGAACGACATGGCTCAAAATCGTTTGCAATGGCACAGGTGCATCCATTCTTTGAGTTCTCTCAAATCCTAATCTTCTGGATTCTTCAACACCTCTAGTTTCCACTCTCTAAACTTTTCTCACTGAATTATACTTCTTGAATAATATCTTCAAACCCTAGACGTCTTCTTCATTACCATTAATACCTCTACTATTTTCCTATCACTATGGTATTTGATTTGACATTTACATCTCTGTGTGCTAATAATGTGGTGATATGGCAACATGAACTTATGTATATACGTACGAAAGTTCTACGTTGCAACTAACTGACTGATTGACTTCATTGATTTTATGACATTTTGCTTTCTCTTAATGATAATCATTAAATTTACTTATTTTTTTCTTGTTTTTTATTTCAGTCGACCAGATGGTTCATTCATGAAATTTCTTGGACCATTGAATACACTTCGATATTTAATTAAATATCGTTTAAAATGGATATTAATTAAAATTTTTGTTATATTTTTAGTTTGTTTAATTGTTTTCTTATTTCTTTATAGTTTTCCTGGTGCTATTGTTCAAAAAATGGTTAATGGTTAATGGTTAATAAAAAAAATAATAAATTATTATTATTTCTCTTTGTTTGTTTAGGGTAATATTTTATTGATTTTTTTATTGATTTCTGCTTTTCTTCTTCTACTTCTCCTTCTTCTTTGTGTCATTGAGACTAAACCATAGTAGACAACCAAAACCATATTGTGTAGGCTAAAGTTGTGAAGTTCAACTTCTATACATACATATATATATATATATATATATATTCTAACTTATGAAATTAACATAGCTCATATTTGTAAATCAATCTCACATGTCTAATAACAATGTAAACTGTACTGATGATAGGTGGTGAATCGAAACTATTATTATTATTATTATTATTATTATTATTATTATTATTATTATTATTACTAATATTTCATAGATAAAAATATATAAAATTTGTATCAATAGAAAAAAAGTTTGCTTATTTTTATTGGGAATTTTTTTTACAGTTTGTATAGAATGATCATTGTTGATTTTTACGTCTTAAGGAGAGGAAATTTTCATATATATATATATATATATATGGAGCAATAATAAGTAACATGAATCAATTTATAATTTACTCAGTAATTAATTAATTAATTAATTGACAGGAATAGTCATTAAAAGTCACTAATGGTTAGAGAGCTTGAATGACATGGCTTAGAATTGTTTGTAGTGGTGCAGGTGTATCCAATCTTTGTGTTGTAGGAAATTCTAACCTTCTGAATTACTCATAATAATCTCTATCTTTCTCCTTCTAAAGTTATCTCACTGAATTATACTTTTTGAATAATGTCTTTGCTCCCTAATCTTCTCCATTACTGCTAATACTTCTATTATTGCTATCACTCTTCGATTTGAATTGACATTTGCGTCTCTGTGCTGATTGGGCATGGTAACCTGAACTGATGTACTTATGTACGAAGTTCTGCGTTGTATCTGTCTGTCTGTCAGTAATTAATTGTATCCAATTATTATTACTACTACTACTACTACTACTGTGGTGCGAGCTACTTATAAGTAGTATATGACGTGAGTGTCAACGTAATGTCTGGCAGCAGAAGATGGAGGAAGATCAAAAAAGGAAGAGTTAAAACATAATGGAATATGTATGAAACGCATGAATAGTGATAATGGATTGATGTTTTGCAACAGGAACAGTCCAGTTCGATATGATGGACTGATATTTTGCAAATGAACGATTTACGATATGGTTTTCCGATTTCACTGAGTAACTCTGTAATTTTCGCTAAATACAATTCGGTTGCCCCACCTGTGTTCTCGTTCACTACACTACTACTACTACTGCATTCTGTTCAATTCATTTGAATAGCATGAATTATAGGAAGTGAAGTGGTTGAACATGTTGACCGCTTGAGTTATGTGGAAAGTCTCATCAGTGCTGATGACCTGGTAACTGGCGAAATCTCAGCATGGATAGAGAGGACTCGATTGGCTTTCGCCAACTTGCGTCACTTATCACGTAGGCGAGATATCCGTTTACTAATCAAAGGACGAGTGACTGAACAGCAGTTCGCTACGTTACAAACTACAGATAAGAAACATGGCCAGTAAGAGTTGAGAATATTCGTGAATTATTAGTATACGATTGTAGATTTCCTCGAAACATTAATCGCGTATTCTGGGACAACTGAGTAAGCAATGCTGTTATTACGAAACGGGTCCTAGGGAAGCATGGCTGATCAATAGATGAAGTAGTGAAACTTCATCAGTTGAAGTGGTTGGGACATGTATTACGTATGCCCAGCCGCCGACTGCCTCGTCGAGCAATGTTTCGTAGTGTAGCAGAAGGTTGAAAGAAGCAAGGAGCGTCCAAACCAAAACGTGGCAGAAATCCATGAAGTCAGTGACAAGTGTACTGAGTCATGTTGGTAGATGTAGACTACGTGGTCGGGGTCCGCGAGACGAAAGTCACCAATGGTTAGAGACCTTGAATCACGTGACTCAAAACCGTTTGCAATGGCGCAGGTGCATCCACTCTTTGTGTTCTCTCAAATTCTAATCTTCTGAATTCCTCATCACCTCTACCTTTTTCTTTCTAAACTTATCTCACTCAATTATACTTCTTGAATAATTTCTTCGAACCCTAATTTTTTCGATTACCGCTGATACTTCTGCTAACTCTACCACTATGAGATTTGAACGGACAAATGTGACTCTGTGCTAATATGGTATGGCAACCTGAACTAATGTACGTATGTACGAAGTTCTGCGCGTTGTAACTGACTGACGGAATAGCATGAATGGAGGAAATCATTTGAAGAACAATTAAAAATCGAAAGGTATTGTATGAAAACAAATTCAATACTTTATAGATTACTGAAGCAGTCATTCAGTTATACGTAACATAAAACCTGTTACACTTATGTAAAACGGTTCAAGCTGTTATATCTCATTAGCAAAACGAAATGACATTTTCAAGTCAAACCCTAGAATAGCAGACAGAGGTAATAACGGGATTTGTGGTAATAAAAAAGATTAGATGCGTTTCAAGAAAATACACTATAAATAAGAAATTTATAAGGAATATAAAATCACAGTCAAATGCTTTCCATATCGAAACTCAAACAATTAGAGATAATGTACATGGAACTTCAATGACAGGCAATTAATTGCCATAAAGGATTTATGCCTAATTCTACAGAGAAAAAGCTAACCACCAATCAATAGCTACAAACTGTTACATATTTAATCAAGAAAGAATTTAGACAATAATAAGAACAGCATCATTGAGTGTTTCATACATTAGCGTTGACAATGAACATTGATATGACAGATAAAACTGATGAATATATTTAGATTTCAATTTTGATAGTCATTGCTTCCTTACTAACTTACTTATAATTGTTACCTGCAATGGAGTATAGGCCGCCGACCAGCATTCTTCAACCTGCTACACTATCGAAGACCTTTATCTCCAGTTCTATATAACTGTCTTCATTTCTCAGTGTATTGTGTCCCTTAGTCTTCCTCTTTCAATTTAACCTTAAGGATTCTAAGTGAAGGCTTGTCTTGTGACGCAATTAGGCGCGCTCCTCACTGTATATCCTATCCAATCCCAGTGCTTCTTCCTTCACTGGAATCTAGTTTGTTCTCACTCAATGTAGACTGTTGCTGACGGTGCATGGTCAACGGGATCCGAATTATTTGGTGTAAAAAATTGTCAATAAACACCTGTATCTTGTAGAAGACGGCTTTCGTAATTTTCCAAGTTCCAGCCTCCTAAAGTAGAACTATCTTCTTGACATTTGTAATGAATTCTAGCTGATTGATAACATTCGAAGAAGAAGAAGAAGGTCTCATTGACAACCAACCCTTAAATCTCAGAATTCCCAAAACCTAATGCATATCATATCATTGAATCAAACGAAAACAATCATCTCCAAATGTTTACTACTAATAGAACGATGACTACTATTAATAATGTACTTTTATTTAAATGATTTGAACAGGGAATTCAACACAAAATATATCATCATTAAAACTATCTTTTAATTCCCATCGCATTTTGAAAGAAACCTAGATTAGAGAAGAAAAAACGGGTGGGTGGGGAGAGGCCAAGAAAAACCATAAACATATTATGTCAACTATAGTACAAACAAAGCAATAAAAATACTACATAATAATAATAATAATAATAATAATAATTCCCATAATCAATAGGTCTGTAATAATAGATTGTTAGACCACCATTAGAAACCTGGAAGCACTGGACCACAACCATGGAGTTCAACCCTGTCGGGTGTAGGTAGGCAGTAACTAAGAAAGACAAATGGGTGAGGTCGCGCGAAATCCCTAGATCAATAATCAGAGTTAGACATTAACACCGTTGCATGCCGGCCGGCCCAGTGGTCCGATGGTAAGGCGTTCGCCTACAATGCCGAAGGTCCCATGTTCCAATCCTGCGAGAAGCAGGAGTCGTCGATCCATAAGTGAAATAACTAGTGCGGTTATCAGGAACCATAGTCGAATTGTTTCGACCATCAAACTATGCGTAGATTAAAATGCAAATCAAGCAAACTCCTTGATAACTTTACAACATAACTTTATCACAGTTGATGGAACATTACCTATATATATATATAGTGTTTATTTCGACTTACCGATGGATATGATTCGTGCACAGGCAAAGTATATGTGTATGTATATTTATCTACAGATGGAACCAAAGGACATGCTGGGCTGACAAAGTCACATAAATTCGAATTGGAAAGTGGAAATGGTATTGATACCAAGGCAAACACTGCATGGACAGAAATCTTACCACTTTCCACAGTGTCAACTGTAATCAAGAGAGAAAGAGAAAGACAAAGAGAAAGAGAGAGAGAGTAGTATAATACAAAAGAGACTTAGTTTGAATGCATTTCACTTAGTCAGTCAACTACAACCTACAACTTTGTACTTACTTACATTTTAGTGCCTCCACATAAACTTGTGTTCGTGCATATTTAATTTGATTAAGCCTTCCGATTAACTTATGTAACCAAGCTATTTGTATAGCAACAACAATATTGATGCGCTACAAAAATTATTTAAATTATGAGTGGGTTGATTTTCTTAGGGGGTCATACTCTGAGCCTTTGATCCAAAATACTAATCCACAAGGCAGTGGAGTAAAGTAAGGAGATGATGCAATCTCATGGTAGCCGTTGATCAACAGGTTTATACGATATTCACTCCGTAAGGATCCTAGATGGAATTAAAGCATGACTACGTTGCTACGCGCTGATTGGCTAAATTCCTATCCAATCAGCGCCTGATCGATTCGTGGAGAACAGGGTAGAAAATTCTCGTATTGTTAGCTACGTGCTGATTGGTTAAATCTAATCCATTCGATCACGTGAATTTCTATCCAGGGGCTTCTCATGTAAATGATTTAAAGAAACTGACGTTGTATCTATTTTTGGCCTTCGCCTTCGCCATCACCTTTCTCTTCTTATTTCCGTTTAACTTTGCTATTTGGAATATAATCTTTTCCTGTTCAACCGTGTTTTTGATTTTGGGAACTTGTCCAGTGTATTGTGGTCAGAGAATACTAAGCAATAGGATTTAGCCGGGAAATATATAAGCAAGCGTTACAACAACACGACTTCTCAATAATTTCTGTGCATATACGATAGTCGGAGTTTGGAGGTCCTTTCACCCGCATTCAATAAAATATATCAAATATGTAACTTAATAATAACTCACATGAAACGAATTCCATTGTGATCGTAGAATTTTTACCTTTATGCAACGCACAAGGTGCTTCGTCACATCCACTTACAGTCAGTAAATATACGTCCCCGACTTGAGCTCCTAGTATACAAAAATAATTAGCAATAATATATAATGACATTATCTCATATTGTCAACAGGTTAGACTATCTCCAATAAATTTGAATGATATTTATAGATACAACCAATCAATAAAAATTATTTTACGGCTTACATTTTGTATTTTACAAACTCTTACTTGCTGTTTATGCAATGTGTGAAGATTTTGGATAATATACACTTGTACTAGGTCTGGTCTGATATTGTTTATGACTACTACTGGTAGGATCAGACAATGATTCCGTTAAATTCTGGGGATACATATATATCGCTGATATATATATATATATATATTATTATTAGTGTACCGTGAAATAATCCCTTCGTCGGCAAGGTATACTAGTAATCTTGGAGGAACTGATTCTCCCTAGTAGAATTCGATCATCACCAAGAACGATCTGACATATATGACATTGGTGACTACCCAGTGACCGATCAACTGTAAATAAACCAAGGTCTTGCCGGTCAGTCGCCTCCTCGATAGCTCTTTATAAGGCTTGGTGACAAGGGGTCGAAACTGCAAAGCAATATCAGTGACCTCAAGATTACAGCTACAACTTGATGAAGAGTACCGGATAGCAGGAAACCTAAGGTCAGGATTTCTTTTCGAATACCTCCAACCACCATCTTACAGTACAGACAGACAGACATCTTACAGTACAACCTATCAATCACAATGTTTAGATAGGCTGGTTAGCATAAAGTATGTTATCAGGGTTTTTTCTGCACGAACTCACATTAGCTATAATTCAAGCTTCATAAAATCAATATCTTAATTTTTAACCCTAAAGTAATAGTTCTGTTTATTGATATGATGAAAAGAGTTAAGATATCTCAGTTGTTTGGTAGCATAGCTGACCATGCATCTGATTCACAGTGCTACAACTACTCTCAGTTTCATTTGAATGACGGTCAATTTGTGACTACTAGGGAATGCATTGGTCAGTCAGTCATTGCAATTTCTATATGGGATACTCAATTCAATGATTCCTACTAATCACAACATATTCTACAGTCAAAGCTGCATTCAAACGAATAAAATGAAGTTCCGGCTAAATGGAAAAACTATTATGAGGATAAATTAAAGCTATTCTGCCATGGTATAGAAAAAATAACCAATCAATCATATACTTACCACAATCTCTAAATGGAATAGAAACCACAGAATGAATTAGAACGATTGAAATAAACCACGAGGCAATCATCACAGGCTGTTGGGTCGTCACGTCTAGTCTAATACTGATTGATGATTAACTGACTTATTTAGAAAGTGAGTATTTGAGAAACCAATCAGAAATCAGAAACGCCCACGGTACTTGAAGGTCATAGCTATTGTTGTGGTGGTATTTGGTTCTCTGAGCTGGGTGTTTCGATTGTGGAGTTTTCATTGTTATTCTTCTGAACAACATCATCAACTCAAACTTCAGATAGTAGAAGTAAAGTATTCGCATTTCTCCACGTTAGACCCGTAGCTTGTTCTGCTAACCTGGATCTTGATTGGTTGTTGTTGACCTTAAACCTGTCGCTGTTTGCACCATTGTTTCGTAATAATCAAGTATATCAAATAGACCTGTTTACGTGCATACGCAACAGATAATGAGAGTATGTAGACTAGAGTAGAATCTAATTCTTCACAGAAAAGGTTGTTCTGTTTAATGTTTATGTTTAAAATACTCAACTGTAAATAAAAAATATTTTGAAGTGACAAGAGGTGCATAGATTTCAAGCAGTAATTAGTCTAAACCTTTTCAGAATAGGAATTCAATAAATCATTACGAATTTCAACATAAGTTTTACTTGACATTCAGTTATTGAGTTTTGTTATGACTTGAGACGCTAATCGATATTACATG
>CALYCR020000580.1:0-13204 GCA_944470395.2 Schistosoma turkestanicum
CAGAGATCCAGTTAAATGTATAATCAACAGCTTTTAAACAATTTGAAATAATCACTAAACACTCAGTTGTATTTCACTGAATTCATAAATTGATCATTGGTAAACCAGCAGGAGAAACTTGAAAGCACAGGATTTCCATTTTGTCCTGGATGTGGACTCACTAGTCGTGCGCATCAATCACCGCCGCTGTCAGCAATCGAACACAGGATGTTTGAACTCATGTGCAAACGATTATTCCATATATCACTAAGACGGAATCCAACAATGTTATTGTCTGACTCTAATGCAAACAATGTATTGCAGAACACCACCTACTGTCCACGTCAGGTAACTGCCCCTCTCGACAAGGTTGAACTCTGTCAATCACAGCTTCTCACTGGAACTCCGAAAATGAGTTGGAAAGTGATTGGATTCTGGCTCAGTGGTCTGGAGCTTAAACGTTGTTATGAGTAACGTATTGATTGGATCATGGATGCGCACTGCTCATGCGTTGCACATTGAAACGAAACGTTCTAATGGTGGTCCAATAGCGATCGATTCATGATTTAAATGAAATCCAACAACCAAATTGCGAATAATAACTTTCCAAATAATGTACATTTATTCAGTTTCGAATCTCGCATTCTTTCTTTTATGGTTTTACCCAATGATAATTAAGCTTAGAAGTCTAGGAAGAAGCGGTGGATCTCAGTAGCATCTACAGAACTCATGGATGCTCGGAAACTTACCTGGCTCTGAACATGATGAACAACGGAGTCAGCTTGAGTGCACGCTGATAAAAAGCCTACGCAAAGATCGAGAATAGTAGTGGGTTGCGAAAACGAGGATGACGGAAAAAGCAGAGGCGATGGGCAGCAGTAGGCAACTATGCAGAATCATCAAGGAAACTGGAATAAGAAACCCAAATGTGGATGAGATTACCTCGGAAAAGGATGGTCCTCTTATCTATTCTCAATCCAGGAGACTGAACAGATGGGCAGAACACTTTAGGCATCAGTACAACAGGCCTTTAGTCACACTTCGGTTACCCACGACTCCCGGTCATCCTGAGTGACAAATCGATGTACGTTCCCCGACTCCTTATGAAGTTTAGAAAGCGATGAGAAACTGAAGTGAGGAATAGCAGTGGGTCCTGATAAATCGACCTCCGAGGTTTATTAAGGATGCTGGCCCAGTTTCAGGAGCTAGATTAACTGTCTTAGATAGAATCTGGAAACTGGACGCAATCTCATCCTAAATAATATAGTATCTAGAATATTGGACTCAATACTACTTCGACGCTTAACGACAGCTCGTGAAGAGCAGACTAGAGAAAACCAGGCTAGTTTTTGACCTGGACGTGGCTGTATAGACCACATCTTTACACTTTGACAGGTCCTGGAACACAGACACACGTATAGCCGTCCTACAATAGTTGTTTTCCTGGACCTTCAGGCGGCATTTGATTCAGTGGATCGTGAAGTTCTGTGGCAGTGTCTGTCATTGAAAGGTATACCGAAGAAGAACTTTAACCTTATACAGGCTCTCAACTCGATCAATACTGATTGGGTGAGAGCATATGGTGAACTGTCACCGGCATTCGTCTGTTCAAGTGGTGTCCGTCAGGGATGTCCACGTTCTCCATTCTTGTTTAATTTTATCATAGACATGCTCCTAGAATTAACCTTATCCTAGTTTGAATTTTAAGTATTCGACCTTCTAACTGGTGGCTCGCTTATTGACTTAGAATATGCCGATGACATAGTCCTACTTGGTGAAGACGCTGACAAAATGCAGAGTCTTCTGACTACCCCAAGCAAGCATGTTCGGGATGCGGTTTTCCCCTCGAAATGCGAAACATTGCTTCAAGAATGTGTTGCATCGGTACCTGAACTAGTGATAGGTATTGAAGTAGTCGAACGTGTTGACCGCTTCACTTATCTCGTGAGTCTCATCCTTGCCGATAACCTGGTGACTGATGACATCTCTGCACGGATACGGAAAGCTCGATTGCGCTTGCCAACCAAAAGGCGAGTGTACTGTTCAGCAGCCAGTCAAACGAGATTACGCCAACCGCTCCTACAACTAACAATACCTTTACTAGCTTTACTACTATCGGATTCGAACTGACGATTACATCTCCATGCCATTGTGGCATGGTGACATGAACTGTTGCACGTATGTACGAAGTTCTACGTTGCGATTGACTGATTGATTGGGTCTCATGTGATGAATTGAAATACTAAATGATAGAAAGAAAATGATGTTACTGGTATATTGAAAACTTGAAAAAATGCGCGTGGCCTAAGCGGGAGCAAAGTAGAAGTATACTCTGCCCACCAAGGCACTCAACCATAATAGATCTGTGTTAACATCTCTGACTCCGATAATAATCAAATTCGGTGTTGATAACATATACGCGTATCACATTTCATATGACTGAAAATGTATATCAGACTGAAACCTTAATCCAGAGGTTTTCCGAAAAATACCCTTGTTTTAATAACATTTAAAAGGTGCACTACAATGAATGGTCAGCGATTTTCTTGCTGATAAACAGAAGATTTTGGATATACGGAACTAAACAATTTATTATTGGTCTCAATATAAATTAGCATGAATAATTCAATTCTATGGGAGGCCAATGATCAGAACGATAGTAAAATTGCTAAATGTGATGGTAGGTGATTTGATCCACATCCAACAGAAACTACACGATTGTACATACAATCTACTGATGAATACTAGGTAGTTCGAAGTCGCGGACGTCTTTGCTAAATTCGTTTAATCACCTGAAACATACTTACTTACGCCCGTCACTTCTAATAAAGTATAGGCCGACACCAGCGAATTATTATTCTGTTCAGCGTCTGTTTAGCGAGATAGGTTTTTACGAGATTGGGTCGCTAATCACACGCACAACCGTTCTCCTTCATGAAGGCTTGGGACCGGCAGTAAAGCCAGAAGGCCTTCAGGCAGTTACATAACTAAATTGAATCTTGACTAAATGAAACAATTTTGTCAACCGGTGTACATAACAAATGACTTTTACTAAACTAAACTAGTTTCTTCAAACATTCGTTCATTATGAGAAGAAGCCAGTTCCAAAACTGACTGCGAATCATTGAAAACATTCACAACGAAAATTAGAAAATCAAATTTTCAAAATAAATAATTTCTTTTCCCATTATCGAGCTATAAAGATTGTTGTTCATCGTTGAAATCATGATAGTATATCACTTGTAGACCACCATTAGCGTTCACGCGCAAGACCGTAGATCGCACTATTCGATTTCGGTAAGTTGTTGATATGAGTCAGTTACCGGAACTCGATTCTTGGTAATATAATATATAATATATATATATATATATATATATATATATATAACATATAAAATATAATATATAACATATAATATAATATATATATAATAACATAAAATGGATTTCAAAAGAATTCTAAAGCAAATATGTATCGTTCTCCTAACATCTGTCCATCACTTACCTATCTTCAATAATCAAAAAACTGTATTTCATTGATAAATCGTAAAAACCTTGAATAATCATTTCGGGATTTCGATTGGACAATAACATATCTAGATGTAATTTGATAGCACAAATTTCCAATCCAGTTTCATTAGTTAATTGTTATAGCTTGATTGGATCGAAAATATCCATAGCTTTTGTTTTGATTAAATCATTTGATTTAATCGATCCAATTGAGAATAAACTCCGCTAGTAGAACCTTCGGGGCTACTGCCGGTCCCAAGCCCGGTAGAGCAGGAGGGTTGGACATGAGGTTGGCGACCCCATTCCGTCAAAAACTAACTTGTCAAAAAACGCTAACCAGAAAAATTAATTCAAACCATTTTCACTCTGCCCTGTGAGTTGGAAGAAGAATTATGACGTCTCGTGATAAAAGCAGAGTTCCCTCGGAAGTCACGGGGCCGATGCCTCTACTGACAACCAGAGAAACCTTTTTTTAGGTACATGGAACGATCGTACATTGTGGGAGACTGGAAGAATATTTCAAGTTGCGGCAGAAATGAAGAGTTACAACCTGGAGGTGCTCGGCATCAGTGAAACGCATTGGGCACAGGTAGGACAACTGATACTATCTTCAGGGGAACTGCTGTTATACTCTGGTCATGAAGAGGAAAATGCTTCACATACACAAGGAGTTGCACTGATGCTGTTCAAACATGCACGAAAGCACTAATAGGATGGGGATCTCATGGACCCAGGATCATTAAAGCATCCTTCTAAACAAAGAAAGAGGACATTACAATGAACGTCATCCAATATAATGCACCAACCAATGACTACAATGACGATGATAAAGATCGATTCTACGAAAGGCTGCAATCAATCGTCGTGAAATGTTTACCAAAGGATTTGACGATTCTTATGGTAGACCTGAATCTCAAGGTTGGAATGGACAACACTGGATATGAAGACATCATGGGACGACATGGACTGGGAGAAAGAAACGAAAATGGTGAGAGATTTGCAAACCTATGTGCCTTCAACGAACTGGTCATCGGTGGCACGATATTACCGCACAAACGCATTCACAAAGCCACATGGATTTCACCGGATCACACTACTCAAAACCAGATTGATCATATCTGTATCGACAAAAGGTTCAGAAGAACGATGGGGATGTGAGAACCAAGATAAAGCCTCAGGTAACCACTTGCTGATCGCCAAAGTGAAACTGAAACTAAAGAAGCACTGGACAACGGGACAGACAACATCACACAAGTTTAATACGGCCTTTCTTAGGGATACTGTAAAGCTTAACGAATTCAAGATAGCCCTCACAAATAGGTTCCAGGTCTTTCAAGATCTACTCAATTAAGAGGAAGCAACATTGGAGAACAATTGGGATCAAGGGATCAAGGAGGCAATCACATCAACATGTCACGATATTCTGGGCCACAAGAAGTACCATCACAAGGAATGGATCTCTGTTGATACTCTTGCAAAAATTGAAGAAAGGATGAACAAGAAGGCAGCAATCAATGTCAGCCGAACAAGAGTAGAAAAAGAAACCGCACAAGCTGCATACACAGAAGCAAACAGGCAAGTAAAGAAGAGCATCATAGCTGACAAACGAAAATATGTGGAAGATCTAGCAATGACGGCGGAAATGGCTGCAAGAGACGGAAACTTGAGACAATTGTACGAAACTACAAACAATTTCGCTGGGATCTTTCGTAAACGAGAACGATCAGTGGAAAGCAAGGTAGGCAAAGTAATCAGCAACACTGAAGAACAGCGAAATAGGTGGGTAGAGCACTTTCAGGAACTATTGAATAGACCGCTGAAGACACCTAATATCAACGCAGCATCCACGGAACTCCCAATTATTATTGGCGCACCTACGGATGGGGAGATCAGTATGGCCATCAGACAAACCAAGATCGGCAAATCAGCAAGATCAGACAGCATTCCAGCAGAAGCTATGAAAGCAGATGTAGAAGCAACTGCAATAACATTCCACAATCCTCATCAAGAAGATTTGGGATGAGGAACAAGTACCATCATTTGGAAAGAACGATACCTGATCAAAATACCAAAGAAAGGCGATCTCAGCAAGTGTGAGAAATACAGAGGCATCACTCTTCTTTCAATACCAGGCAAAGTCTTCAACACAGTATCGTTAAACAGAATGAAGGACTTCGTAGGCGCCCTAATTCGAGATCAGACAGGCCGGATTTCGTAAGGATCGATTATGTACTGACCGCATTGTTACATTACGGATCATTGTGGAACAATCAATTGAATGGATCTCACCACTCTACATCAACTTTATCGACTACGAGAAAGCATTCGATAGCGTGTACGGGAAAACACTATACAGGCTTCTTTGACACTACGGTGTGCCTGAGAAAATAGTTATCATCATACGGAATTCTTATGATGGATTCCATGGACTAATATGATGAGGACAGCTAACAGACTCTTTTGAGGTGAAGACCGGTTTGAGGCAAGGTTGCTTACTCTCACCCTTTCTCTTTCTCCTGGTGATCGACTGGATTATGAAAACGTCAACATCTGGAGGGAAGCACGGTATCAACTGGACAGTTAGGACGCAGATGAACGATCTGAACTTCGCAGATGACCTGGCCCTTCTATCGCCTACGCAACAACAAATGCAAGAGAAGACGACTAGTGTAGCAGCAGACTCTGCAGCAGTAGGTCTCAACATACATACAGGAAAAAAGAAAATTCTCCGATGCAACACAACATGCACCAACCAAATCACTCTTGATGGAGATGCCTTGGAGGACATTAACACCTTTACATATCTGGGCAGCATCGTTAGCAATCAATGTGGATCCGATGCAGATGTGAGGGTGCGGATCGGCAAAGCAAGGGCTGCGTTTCTACAGTTGAAAAATATCTGGAACTCCAAACAACTTTCAAACAAAACCAAAATCAGGATATTCAATACAAATGTCAAGACAGTTCTACTGAATGAGGCGGAAACATGGAGAACTACGAAAGGCATCATCCAGAAGATACAAGTGTTTATTAACAGCTGTTTACGCAAAATACTTCGTATTCGTTGGCCAGACACCATCAGCAACAACGAACTGTGGGAGAGAACAAACCAGATTCCACTGAATGAGGAAATCAGGAACAAGCGGTGGAGGTGGATAAAAACACACACTACGAAAAGCACCTAACTGCGTCAAGAGACAAGCCCTCACATGAAATATATATATATAATTTACTGAAAATTTCTTTTGTTCCAAATGCTAACTGAAGATGAAAATATAGAGTTCAATCTATAAATTCAGCAAGCTCATGATCGACTTGCTTAATCTGGAGCCTGTACTGTACTGCTGTACTGCTTTATAATCAAGATATGCCGATTAGTCTAGATGAAAAGTTTTTGCACAGACTTACCTGATTTAGGCTCTCATCGGGCATTCATTTTGCGGCCTACCGATTTCCTAGATAACATACCTATTATTAAAAGTCAATGAGTAAATGTTCCCTAACACTGGCTATTTAAGCGATTCTAGACATATAAAAGCTATTCAAAAAGGAAAGCGAATTCTTTTATTTCATCGCGTTGGAACAGTTCAAAAATTACGTCTGTCAGCTGGTGGGCGGCCTATGCTCCATTGGGGTAACATGCGTAAGTAAGTTAGTAATTAAATTTAGAATAGGAAAATATCAATTTTGATGAGATCTAATCAACGAAATAATAACGATGTACACAAATTGATGGTGAAAACACAATCAGGTAGGTTATTATTGTTTGATATTTTACACGGGTGTAGAAGGCTTGACTAGCTTTTACCAAGGAGAGTCACCTATGGTGTGTGAAGGTGTGAATCACGGCACATTTCAGTAGAGGATATTCGTGGGCTATTAGTAATCGATCATCGATGTCTTTGGAGCATTCCTCGTATCTCCTAGGATAATCGAGTAAGCAATTCTGTTGATAGGAAAAGAGTACTAGGTGGGGATGGGAAATCGATTGATGTGGTAACGAATCTTCATCAGTTGAAATGGTTAGGACATATGCTATATATCTTGAACCCTCCACTGTTGTCTTCTGCAGGATAACGCTAGAACTATAAAGGCAATATTGACGAGCACAGAGTCTATGGGAAAGCTACGGTTAAAGGAAGATCAACTTCGCTTTAAACTTTATTTTTTTCTAAACAAGAAAACAATTAGATTAGTACAATAAATGAAGAAATTACAATAATCAAGCAAGACGAGCAAACGTATCGACCAATATAGCGTTTCTTATAGAAATGTGTGAAGTTATGAGTCACATCAATATAGCAAGATAATAATGTCAATCAATTTGTTGGTCATTTTCAACAAAGAAGATTTACAGACATGTCAGACCAGATCACGACAAAATATTCCTTCTGGTTAGGTTTCCAGGAAACTCATGAACTTTTAAAAATGATTTGTCCGTTCGAGAAATCCACTCTATACCCAGAGTTCGTTTAATCATGTTGTTGAACTCGTATACGGTAATGTTTCCTTTAGTATGATCTTCCTCGTTAATTGCACCTATTCTCAAAGTTCGTGAGTAAACTAGAGCAGGCATTTGCAACCAAATGAGAGCATTACTGAACAGTCTGCTTTTAGAAATTAAAAACGCACTGCTATGCGTGACATGCAGAGAGATTCGTTATTCTCTTCAGCACTGTTGTTGTGTATATCATTTAAGTGTAAATAAAAAGGTCCAGGATTATTCTACTCTTGTTTATTAGCGTCGGAAATATGAGCTCGGTAGTGCTGTCGAATGACTGGTATTTGCCTTTCACCAGCAACTAGGTCGGTTTCCGCTAAAGTTTCTTTCGGTTTATCATCAACTACTTCCTTAGCAGAATCCTCTAGATATTCTGAATCCTTACAGTTTGTCTGAGAAGCTGTAACTACATTAGTCAATGTAGTAAAAAGACATGGAGCAGAATCATGAAACGTAAATGATGATATCCATAAATTAACCGAAGCACCTTTCGACACATCAGCATTCACAATGCTTGACGAAATATTTGATCGAAAACACGATCAGATGGAATGTCTTTCTTAGCTATGGCAGGACTTGACAGAACGGTAGGCGATCTAGCTGATTCATTTGATGCTTCGATTGACGCAACGGAAGACTCTGTGAGAGAAAAAGGATGATTCGAAGGAGAATTAGAAAACAACGTAGAAATACTAAATAGGGGAAGCACAAAGAACACTATAAATTTTCAGAAGCTTTACAATCAGGTAAATCAGCAAACAATAAAAACCTGGCCGAATTTATCAACTAACCAGAAAATCATAGTCGACATCGGATCAAGAAACAGGTCAAAAGGCGGATACAATCAAAATATTAGTGCAAACAATGACAGGTTTAAGGTCAACAGCAACCAATCAAGATCGAGATTAACAGAACGAGCTGCGAGTCAAACGGAAGAAAGTCGAATACTTCACTTCTATCTGATGAAGTTTGAGCTGATAGATATTGTTCAGAAGAAGAACAATGAAAGATCCTCAACCAAAATAGCATCGAGCTTAGAGAACGAAAACCCATCACAAATTCCTTATCTTCTGAAACTCTAATAACGTTTTTCTTTTATTATTAAACTTACGTCACTTGGGTATACTTCCATTCGTAATCTTTTCGAATATCACTTATATTGCTACTATTGCTACTATGATGGGGTGTGAATCGGCAATTCGATCTCTCTGTGCTAATATGATATGACAATTTGAACTGATGGGTTTGCATACATCTGACTGAAAAGACTGTCACAACTAATCGGAGATATTCATGTATATATATATATATATATATATATATATATCGATAACATAAGTGTAGTTCACCAGTACATCATAACTGTTTAATTTCGAGCTAACATTCAAGGTGATTAAATAATTAACGATCAGTTCATCATTTCAACTGTGCAAATTAAATTTTATTTTGTTTTTGGAGCTGTCCGCCTGGTGGATTGCAGCTGGGTCCTTATTCTCCGCATTTGTGATAAGCTGTAGATCAATCCACCAAAAACGGGTTGATGTATCTAATGCTTGTATTGATTTCTGAACTAACGAAATTCATTAATGAATTGATAGAAATTGATCAACACTGAAAGACTTAACAAACATCATATCAACAAATAATGATTGATAATATAATTGTTAATATCTCAGAAGTTAATTAGTAGCCTGATTATCTAAGTAGTACTGTCCCATTCCGAAATATAGTGTGCCGGAAGTTTGAATCAATATGATAGCATACTTTCTCCTCAAGAATGCAGGTTCAGGTTTTTCTGTCCAATAATTACTACTACCAATCAACTTCCACTGCTTCTTCCTGATTTCCTCCTCCACCGGAATATGGTTTGGTCTATTGCACAGTAGAAAACTGATAATGACAATACTTGATCTTCTAGATGATGCTTTGGTGTCAGATGCAGAATGATTCAAAAATAGAAAGAATTTCTGACAAATGTTTGACTGTGGTTTAAACTCTCTAAAGTTGTACATATCAGCCAGGCTTATCCAATTCCATTTATGATTCCGATTTCTTTTTCTACAGGAAGATTCATCCAAACTGGAATAAATGTTGTATTTACTCAATCTTTAAAAGAAGCTTGTAAAATATACTTGAAAGAAATTGATCTTCGTACTACTACTACTACTACTACTACTACTACTACTACTGCTACTACCACCACTTCACTTCCTAGTGTTATTTCGCCGGAAACAATCATTCGTACGAATTTAAATGGAATTGCACGTGAAATAAGTCAACTAGTAGTAGCTATGGAAAATGATGAATATGATTTTGATGGAGCTAAACGACCGTAGGTAAGTTTAAAATATTCACATTCATCATAAGCTTAGAGTTGGTGTTAGTGACTGCTGCTCACATCATGAGAGTGTTACTTGAGTTAACTCAATAAGTTTGGCGTCGGTCTCATAGACCTGATTGCACAACCGCAGAGTCTAAAGTTCAACTGCTTGAGGCCGGTCACCCATGGTCTTTCGATGAGAAACGTTTGAAGTGTTAGCTCTGCTCTTTTTGAAATGCTTTGCAGCTGAAATGGAAATCCGTGGAGTAATATGAGGTGTATCATTTTTAGGGTCGACATTTCCTAACCCTCTTCTTCCCACTGTGAGAAGGCAGCATCTCTGCAGATACAAGATGTTCGAGGAGAAGCCCGGATGTTGTCACATCCTTCTACAGTCAGCAGGACTAATTCACCCTCAGACCTTGAGTGACTGCTTTTAGTCTCATCATTCTTCAGTGACCTGTTTGTCATGGTGAAACCTAAAGAATCATATGTTCCAGCCAATATAGCTTGGTTGGATCATCACGATAGGCATGCCTGACCACCAAATCGGAGAGACAGGGATACTATGGAAAACAGATGTTTTTCTTATTTGAAAATAGAGTTGAATAATGACGGACGTTATATATATATATATATATATATATATATATATATATATATATAATCTTATCTACTTGTTGAAACGTATCGTCTATCCAAGTTTTGGTCGTTTATTTGGAGTCGAACACTAATAAAGAATTATCAGTCCAGATTCTGATTAGTGTATAGTTAGCGGTTGATTAAGATAGAAAGATGTAGAGAAACTAGGATAGGCTAGATGAATTGATGTTCTACGATGAACAAGGTACCCTCTAACGTATATACTTACTCCAGTTGCTCCAGTTGCCCTAACATAAGCT
Organism: Schistosoma turkestanicum; assembly: GCA_944470395.2. Classification (NCBI taxonomy): domain Eukaryota; kingdom Metazoa; phylum Platyhelminthes; class Trematoda; order Strigeidida; family Schistosomatidae; genus Schistosoma; species Schistosoma turkestanicum. Next base: position 11,213 of record CALYCR020000580.1, read on the forward strand.
GCCAACCAACATTCTCCAACCTATGTTTATTGTATGAACCCCTTACATTGTTTTTTGATTTTAAATTTATCAAGAGGAACTATTTTTTCAGTGTAGATAAACAACCTGCAATTAATCAATCAGTCAGATGCAACCTGGAACTTCGTACGTAAGTACATCAGTTCAGGTTACAACACTAGCACAGAGACGCAGTTCACATACTTTTGTGGTAGAGGAAGTAGGAGTACTATTAGTGATATAGAAGAAGTGGGTTCCAAGATATTATTTAAGAAGTATGATTCAGTGAGATAGGTTTAGAAAGACAATAGTACAGATGCTGACAAATCCAGAAGATTAGGATTTGTGAGTGCTCAAAGAATGGATGCACTTGCGCCATTGCAAACGATTATGGGCCATGTCATTCAAGGTCTCTAACCATTGGTGACTTTCGTCCCGCGGACCCCAACCAGGTAGTCAACATCTACCAACATGACTCATTCCACTAGTCAGTGATTTCATGGATTTGCGCCATGTTTTGGTCTGGCCACCACTAACTTTCTTCCAACTTACTACTACACCACAAAACAAAGCTCGTTGAGGCAGTCGGTGGTTAGGCATTCGTAACACATGTCCAAACCACCTCAACTGATGAAGCTTCACTACTTCATCCATTAATTTGCCATCCTTACATAGAACTTGTTTCCTAACGACAGAATCGCTTATATGGTTGTCTCAGGATACACCAGCACTGCTTTTAAGATATCTATGAACGAATGCTAGTAACCTACTAATATCTTTCACTCTTACCGGCCATGTCTCGCATCCATATAGGAGAATGGAGAGAACTGCAGCACAGTACACTCGTCCTTTAGTCAGCAAACGGATATCTCGCCTACGCAATAAATTACGTGAATCGGCATTTTGTATCCGTGCTGAGATTTCGTCAGTCCTCAGGACATCAGCACTAGTGAGACTCACGAGACCAGTGAAGCGGTCGACACGCTCAACTACTTCACTCCCTATCACTAGTTCCGGTGCCGTCACAAGACAATTTAGAAGCAATATTTTACATCACGAACATGCTTGCATTGTTGCTTAGGGTAGTCAGAAGACTCTGCATTTTTCAGCGTCTTCACCGAATAGAATATTCAAAGTCAGTATGCGATCGTCCTGGGAGAAGGTCCACCACTGAAAAAATCCTCGTAACAGCTCACCTGCAATTAATAATCGTCTACAAAACTTTAACAGCAATTGAATAATCATAATAACACTTAGAAATGATTCATACGCGAAAACGTACAAGCATTTTCTCGCCACAAAGTTGGGACACCTCATAAGTTGAATGTCGAACAGCTTCACGAAGAGCTTCAATCTACAACAAATAGGAAAAGATATTTTAAACAACCTATATCTTAATAACCTTTATTGATGTCTACATAAATGAAATTTCTTCAATTACGGCTGACATTCGGGCAGTCTATAAGGATTGTCTCAACATGAATATTATGACACAAGTTTATATAGAACAAGATGTGGTCAGCGATGGGATACAGGACGCGCAACTCGTCCTAATTGGGACTTGTCAGCTGGATTTGCCTGCATTTCAGGGTAAATGTCTTCCGAGCAACTCGAATCCATAATGTTGGCTTCGAACTTCAGATAGCTACTCAACGTGTGCAATGAGTATATGATTGAATTCCATTTGAAATAGTTTGGGTTATCCCACTGTTGATATTTTGACTAGGTTCGAGTCCTGAATTGAACATCGACTCTCACAGGTACAGCTGGCTAAATAATTTCGAACAGGATGAAACGAGAGTCCTAGATTTCACTCTTAGACACAACCTATAGATTCTATACTACGATTCAGTTAAACCTCTGCCTTACTCGATGCACAGTAAGCTTTTGATTATTTTCTGCAAGTTGCGATTATATTTCTCTTGTGTTCCAAAGCTAACATAATCTACATATGATCTAATATCGACTAAATCAATCAGAAGTGGCAATATTAGA
>CALYCR020000581.1:0-13241 GCA_944470395.2 Schistosoma turkestanicum
GTAATAATAGATACTTTAAAGTCGGATAAGAAAAAAAAACAAATATTATACAAGACAACATTTATATTATATATTGGTTACGCATGCATGTAAACACGTCAACTTGATATGCTTGAATTATCACTAGTTCACCTTAGTTGGAATACGAGAGCGAGTATCGTGGATCCGGCAACACAACATGCTATTCTAATCCAATTGTCCAAGCCCCCACATTGAGTAAAAAGAAAAAGATTTGATATGAAGTAAGACCTGTATTTTCTACAAGCATTCAGAAAGTACGAGGTCTGAATGAGGAGAATAGAATCAGGATCCCGGACTGGGGATTCGGGTCGTAAAATGTTACAGATAATGCGTATTCATACATTTAAATTGAGTAGGAAACAGCATTGAAGTACGTGACATTGACAGTTAAGACGACTAATAGGAAACAACATTGGAGTACGTGACATTGATATGCAGGACGACGATAAAATTAACCAGTAGGAATTAACTAATAGGAATTGACCAATAATTCTCTTTGGATGAATATCTTAACGTCATATCTTAGCGTCATTTTATCATTAGTTGTTATCATTGTAAGCTAATATTGAAGAATATATGCTGTGATGTATGTTTTGCTGTTGATACATAACAAGACCACTTGTATCGTTCAGCGAAATTAATTCATCTATTTGGCTACAAAGCACTTTTTTACTGTACTTGATATACTCGTCAATTGTGATATGTTTGATTGCTATTACGAGTTCACCTTACTCGGTAAATGGAATGAAGGTCAATGATACAGTGACACGATGGACTATCACAATCCGATTGTTCCAGACCCAGGCTAACTAAAGCGAAGAATTTTGATAAAGTGTAGAGAATGTATTGCACAGGCCCCTAGAAAATAGGAGGTTGCTAAGCACACAAATCAGGCTTATTTATACAATGATAGCAACGTCCTTGAGAGAGCCATAAAAACAGCGTACTAAAATAATAATACATCAACCAATGACAGTCAAGGATTTTCCAGATGGGAAATGTGATCTCAAGGTCAACTGATCAGCTTATGCCCAAAAACACAAAAAAAAGTCCGAAAACAAGACATTTTCCAAGTGAATTCTGGGGGTCTAACGTCCTCAACAGTACTACACTACAGTTGATGTCAATTCGTAACGAAGATTTCGAACTTGTGCCGCTAAACCAAACTCTAACTAAGAACAATATGTGTACCTCTTAATCTATACTTTTATGGACGAATTTATACAATGTGGTTTTTTTCCATTATACAGACAGATAGATAGACAGACAGACAGACATAAACGAGACCACATAATTATTAAATAAAATCTATTGACAAAGTATAATGTTAGTGTATTAGAAATGTTGTTTGCTGATTGGTTAAGAAATGAGTTGAAAATTCGTCGCGGTAAATTGGAATCTATTGTACACATTAATTAATTTGAAATGCACATATATACATATATAACATTTGAAGTTGAAAAAAAAATTGATGACATAGAAGAAACAAGAAAAAAACGGATATTCACACAAAAAGAAAGTCAACTAGTGATGATAAATATGCATAGAATTTTCTCGTGTCCTAAATACATAAGCATTACAGTAAATAGTCAGACTATATATGTACGTATATATATATATATATATATATATATATACAGAAATCATATAAGCAAGGTCAATGTGCTGGATTTCTTTTATGTGTTTGTTTAATCATGTTCTCAGGCTTATTATTAAAAACATTGAAACAAAGCCAAAATTTCGTGACATAGTGAAAAGAAAATTACACTACTCATGACTTTTGAATGTAAAGTTACAATGGTATTTTCAATTCTTCTTATTATCATTGTTATGATTCTAATATCGTTAAAAAAAATATAGGTCATTAGTACTACTACTCTACACAAAGTTTGTGCATTTTTATGCATATTGATGAGATGATATATTTGTACCCATGAATCGATCAATGTAAGACCATCATTAGAAACCTGGAAGCACTGCAAGACGGCCATGACAAGTGAAGTTCAAACCTGTTCGGATGTATACAGTGTATGAGGTTACGCAACTCCGTGGATTTGATCAAGTTAGACATTAACACCGTTAGATATCGGCTCAGTGGTCTAACGGTTAGAGCGCTCGCGCACAATACCGAAGATCATGGGTTCGAATCCTGCGGGGTGCAGGAGTCGTGGATGCGCACTACTGATGAGTCCCATACCGGGACGAAACGGCTGTCCAGTGCTTCCAGATTTCTAATAGGGGTCTAACAATGATCGATTCATGGTTACAAATAAAACTTAACAACACAACAAACCCGCAATGAGATGATATATAAGAAATTTTGAAAATTTTCAGAAAATAAATGGTACATTGTAAACACAAAAATAGTTTCGGTTATCAAGTTGTTGATATTTTGACGAGAATTTGATAAGTCTTGATTGGTTAGTTGGCATCCAATGAGGATTGTCTTGATATTGGGTATTATAACACAATTTTATATTGAATAGGTAGAATGCGGCTAACAGTCGAATCCAAGATGCGTGTTTCATCCATCCATGAAATCACTGACTGAGTCATGTTGGTAGATGTAGGCTACCAGGTAAGGGTCCACAAGACGAAAGTCACCAATGGTTAGAGACCTTGAACGACATGGCTCAAAATCGTTTGCAATGGGGCAGGGGCATCCCCATTCATTGTGTTCTCTCAAATGCTAACCTTCTGAATTATTCATCATCTCTATCATTCTCTTTCTAAATTTATCTCACTTCTCGAATCATATCTACAAACCCCAATCTTCTCTATTACCAGTGATACTTCTACTATCGCTACCACTATTGGATTTGAACAAACAGTTGCGTCTCTGTGCTTATGCAGTATGTCAACCTGAACTTATGTACATACGTACGCAGTTCTACGTAGTACCTGACTGACTAACTGACTGTTTCGTCCTATTTGGGATTCGACAGTTGAATTTATCTGCTACATGCCAGAGTTAATGTTCACTACAGGACTCGAACCCAGTACCATTATCGGTAAATGTCATCACGTTATCCACTTTAGCTATTGAATTCAAATAGCTGTTTACTTAAGTAACGGTAATGCGATTTAGTTCTATCTGAAGTTTGTGCTGATGATGTTGTGTTCAGAAGAAAACAATGAAAGTTTCACAAACAAAACATCTCCAGCTCAGAGAACAAAACACCACCACCACAGATTTAGTTCAATTTAAAATAATTTGGTGATATTTCAACTGAAATTTGATCAATCTTGGTCAGTGTGTAGGTACTGGGTTCGAATCCTGAGGCGAACATCACCACCTCTGAGATGTAGACGCATCCAGCTGAAGAGTACCAAAAACAAGTAGGACGAAACGCGCGCGAGTCATGGATTTGACTAATACTACTACGCCTAGTAACAACATTCTGTTGATTTCATGTTCAGTTTCAAGTTTTATTCATTTTTAATATTACAGAGATGAAATAATGAACTATGCCATGTTATATACTATTGTGGTGCAAGCTACTTATAAGTAGTATATGACGTGAGTGTCAACGTATTGTCTGGCAGCAGAAGATGGGGGAAGATCAAGAAAAAGGAAGAGTGGGAACACAATGGAATTCGTATGAAACGCATGAATAGTAGTGACAATGGATTGATGTTGTTTGCAACAGGAACAGTCCAGTTCGATATGATGAACTGTTATTTTGCAAATGAACAATTTACGATATGGTTTTCCAATTTTACTGAGTAACCCTGTAATTTTCGTTAAATACAATCCATTCGGTTGCCCCACCTGTGTTCTTGTTCACTACACTATGATATTCGAAAGATTCAAAAACTGATTATACTAATGCTAAAACAACTTCATGTCACGCACGAATTGATACTGCACTCACACCCAAAAGTTTGTTGTAATTATGAAAATATTTTAATGAATATAAACAATCTTTCATTAAAGCTAATTGATTTAGGTTATATTAAAGTAAATTTTAATTTGGGGGGGGTGTACAGTTAGATTATTACATAAATCTTGTATCAAACTAGAGTTTAATTGAAATGTACTCACATTATTATTATTATTATTATTATTATTATTATTATTATTATTATATGATAACAGTTACATTCACAAACAATAAAAAATTCCAGTGAAGATATATACACAAGTTAATGTATGCACGCATGCATGCAAACACGTGATGTGTACAAAAGTAACTAACTATAGTGTATCATTATTATTAGTAGGTCAAAATCAACTAAACTAAATCTAAATTCATATTCATATTCAGTTAAAATAAAAAGTAGAGTTTTGTAATAACTTAAAACAGAAAGTCAGACTAATATTTATTTTTCTAATTCGAGTTATGGGGTGGGGATCAGTGTTTTACACGTCGAAACAACCATCAATGAATCATTGACAGACTACCATTAGAAATCTAGAGGCACTAGAAAGTCATTTCTTCCTGGTATGGGATTCATCAGCAGTGTGCATTCACGACTACCGCTCTTCGCGTGAGGAGAACCAAGGACCTTAGGTCTTGCGCGCGAACGCCTAACCTCTGGACCACTGAGCCGGCATCCAACAGTGTTAATGTCTAACTCTAATCAATGTAAGGATTTTGCGCGACCTTACCCATTTGTATTCGGTAGTTACTGACTACACCCGATAGGGTTGAACTAGCTTTGTGAGGAGATTCTTGGAGTTCTAGCGAGAACACCTGACCAGTAGAGTTCAACCTTGTTGTGTGTAGGCAGTACCTACTGAAGACAAATGAGTGAAGTCGTGCAAAATCCCTAGAGTGGTCAGAGTTAAACATTAGAACCGTCGGATCCCGGCCCAGTGGTTCAGAGGTTAGGCGTTCGTGCCCAAAACCGAGGGTCCCGGGTTCGGATCCTGCGATGTGCAGGAGACGTGGGATGAGCACTGCTAATTTCGTCTCATACCAGGACGAAACGGCCGTCCAGCGCTTTCAGGTTTCCATAATGGTGGTCTAACACAATGATCGATTGATGATTTTAACGTGTAACTTTTTTTTTATTCTGTATAGCATAAGCAGATAAAAACACAAACTTAATCGTAATATTAAGCTGTGCTACACTGATTTGTTCGATACAGACAGGTGCTGTAGTGAACGAGAAGACAGGTGGGGCAAGCAGATTGTATTTAATGGAAATTACAGAGTTACTCAGTAAAATCGGAAAACCATATCGTAAATCGTTAATTTGCAAAATATCAGTTCATCATCATATTGAACTGGACTGTTCCTCTGTTGCAAAACATCAATCCATTGTCATTATTCATGTGTTTCATACAAATTCCATTGTGTTCCCCCTCTTCTTCCTTTCTCTTGATCTTCCTCCATCTTCTGCTGGCAGACATTACGTTGAGACTCACGTCATATACTACTTATAAGTAGCTCGCACCACAGTGCGGATAACTCCAGCTAATTGGAATCAAATGTTGAGTGAAAATTATACTCGACTATGTAATACTTATCCACTAAAATTGACATACAAATGGTTGGAAGTGTTAAATACGATAATTCTAAATATTGAGAATGTTCCAGATAGCCATGGACGAGATCAGTAGTAAAAAAATATCTGTGTTAGGATATTCATCCAATATCCTAAGAGAATTATTTGTAACACATTTTTGAAACCATGAATCGATCAATGTTAGACCACCATTAGAAACCTGGAAGCACTGGACGGCCGTCAAGTCCTGGTATGGGACTCATCAGTGGCAGTGCGCATCCACGACTCCTGCACCTCGCAGGATTCGAACCCAGGACCTTCGGTATTGTGCGCGAACGCCTAACCATCGGACCACTGGGCCGGCATCTAACGGTGTTTCAAAAATATGAAATGTAGCAATCTACACAACCCCGTAATGCAAATTATTTGTAAGTCTAATTCTATCGGTGAATTCCTATTCATCGTCCTAACTATCATTGTCACGTACTTCAAATGGTGTTTCCGATTGGTCGTCCTAATTATCAAAATCACATACTTCAATGTTGTTTCCTATTCGACCTAACTGTATTAATAGGCATTATCTGTAACGTTGTATAACACGGACTTGGATCCCTAGTCCGGGATCCTGATTCTCTTTTGAACTCGGACCTCATACTTTCTGGATGCTTGTAGAATACAGGTTCTATTTCGCATCAAGTCTTTTTATTTTAGTCAATAGGGGACAGTCGGATTACAATAGCATGTCATGTCGCCGGGTCCTCGATCCTCGCTTCCCGACTAAGGTGAACTGCCTAATAGTTCAAATATATCAAATGACGTATTTACATGCATACGTAACAATCTCTATACATACATACATAGTTTGAAAAGTATGTAACTAGTTAGGTATCTTACTTTGGTCTCCGTTATTTTACGACTTTTTTGCCATTCCCAAATTGAAATCACATGATCTGTGGCTTCATCGATTGCGCATAATTTAACTCCACTATCCTATATAATCGAATGATTTGATTAACAAATAAAATAAGATTAAAGTCAATAAATCAAAGTTTATTCACTCAACATATCATCATCGAAAATAAAAATAATTAATCACATTGTATTTGTTGGTTGTTGTTGTTATTGGTAACAGCTTCAGTGAGTGTGGTTTTTCAAACACTTTGAAAAATCTTTCAAGTAAATTTCATGTGTGAGTATTGTAGGTAAGTGTTGTGAAGTTTGGTGCCCATGTGTTGTTAATAGGGATATGCTATCTACCTATGCATGAGACCGACTAGCCACTAGAGTGAACAGATTGAAAAGGAGAAAGGATGTTTATTGAGTGAACTGCATTATATACATATATATCCAAATGGTAAGTCTCATTTTCTTGGAAATAAAAGACTGTTTATGAAGAATCATGTGCAATTAACATTTGACTGATTTCTTCTAATTGTCCAATGTATCAATATTATAGTGGTTACGTTCATTCCAAAACCTAACTTTATGAGTTAGTTTAAATCTGAAAAATTGGATAACAGTTCCAGGCTTGTCTCCCGCTTGAAAACCTAATACATTGTAGATCAAGGATAAGACAATTCAATTCTCTTTGCACTCATTGCCTTACAATCACCTCTAGTTTTGACTTTCTAAACTTATCTGACTGAATCATACTTCTCGAATAATATCTTCTAATCCTAACCTCTCCGATTACTTCTAATACCTTTGCTACCTCTTCAACTATTGGATTTGAATTGACAATTACATCTCTGTGCCAATGTTGTGGTATGGCAACATGAACTGATGTACTTACGTACGAAGTTCTACGTTGCATCTGACTGACTGACTGACTTACAAGTTGCAGCGTTGTTCCAAATAACCTATCACGTTAGGGATGTAAATTAGATTGAGACAACTCTCTCTCTGTGTGTGTCTGCTTCGCCTGCACAGTAAACAAAAACTAAAGAGCGGACAGATTTAAGATGTGACATTCATGTACAAGTGTGTTCTGATGTAATAAGTAGAAAGTTCACTTCTAAAAAGAATTAAGGGGCCAGATAATCTCATTCATAGAGTTTAACAATTAAAGCATCTAGTGTTTAGAGACCACAAATAACACTTAAATGATTCCAGTTGAGCTGTGAATCTACTTGAACAATTTCACTGTTCGTTCTCAATCAATATTTTTACTTCTCTGACTATATCAAGAAAAAAAAACCAGATTGTTATCAATGGATCACTTGTAGGAGTGCTACAACAGCACTGAGCAAAGGAAAAAAGGTAGACCAAAAGAACACACTGCGCTGAGGATTGGGAACAGACATAAGGAAAAGAAGGGATAGCGATTAAGTAAAACTGAAAAGAAACGTCCATGACAGAGTTCAACAGAGAATCCGTACTATTAAGGAGGAATAACAAGCGTAAAGAAGTGCGTAACAATAATAATAATAACAACGAAAAGAAAATAATGAATTAACTTACTGTTTTTGAAAAAGACAAACAACACACTGAACGTTCAAATTCACCTAAACCAATAATTTTCAAAGTTTTCAAATCCACCGAACTCCATATTCGTACATGTGGCTAATTTTTTAAAATGGATTATTAGTGAAAAAAAAAAAAGGAAATAACATTATTATTAATTTTTTCAAATAAAACAGAAAAGTACAAACCAAACACTTAGTCAGTCAGTCAGATGCAACGTAGAACTTCGTACGTAACTACATCAGTTCATGTTGCCATACCACATCAGCACAGAGATGTAATTGTCAATTCAAATACAATAGTAGAAGAGGTAGTTAAGGTATTAGAAGTGATCGGAGAGATTAGGATTAGAAGATATTATTCAAGAAGTATGATTCAGTGAGATAAGTTTAGAAAGACAAAACTAGAGGTGTTGAAGAATCCAGAAGATTAGGATTTGAGAGAACACAAAGCATAAATGCACCGGCGCCATTGCAAACGGTTTTGAGTCATGTCATTCAGGGTCTCTAACCATCGATTATTATCATCTCGCGGACCCCAACCAGGTAGTCGACAACTACCGACATGACTCAGTCCACTTGTCAATGACTTCATGGATTGCTGCTATGTTTTGGTACAACCAAACAAATAATTGTTAAGTTAAACAAAACTAAAGCAATAAAGCATGAATAGTGTCACATTTGTGATCATGTCTACTAGTATCTAAATTTGATATAATGTAATCATCAATGTTAGACCACCACTATTATAGAAACCTGGAATCACTGGTCTGTCATTTCGTCTTAGTATGGGGGACTCATTAACAGTGTGTGCATCCATTTCTATCGCACTTCACAAGAATCGAAGCTAAAAAATTCCTTCGGTCTTGCACGCGAACGCTTAACTTCCAGACCAGGTTTTGAATGATGCGCTAACATTGATCAATTTATGACTTCAAAGTAACTCAATCCACCACTCCTGAACCTAGCGGCGTTCGAACCCAAGTCGTTCGGTCTTGTGCGCGAAAGCCTGACCTCAGGACCACTGAGCCGGTATCTAATGGTAATAATGTTTAACCTCGATCGACTCACGGTCTTACGCAACTCTTGTGTAAATAAGTGTATAACTTCTAAACCATTGAGCCAACATTCAACGGTTTATTTATCCAACTTTATATTTATTGATTTTATATTCTCATAAAAAATAAAAATATATCTATGAAAACATTTTAAATTTTTTTTGCTTCATAAATATTTTAGCAAGCTGTACTCAATTCAATGCATAAATATATACCAAGATTTCATATTGTCCGCGCTGATCATTTAAACAAAATCAATATGGCGAATTTTGTTACATTTATTTTTGATGAAACAGAATTCATTGCTGTCACTGCTTATCAGAATGAACGAGTAAGTTCAATGAATTGTGTTTATTTGTTGTTAACTGGTTAATCGAATACAAACTTGGCAATGTACATGATATTTTTTTAAAAGTAGTGATAGGTAGCTAATAGAAGATCTTTCATCCAAGTAGTTTGTTGACCAAAGGTGGAGTGTACTGTGCAGTAGTTCGGTCCGTTCTTCTTTATGGATGCGAAACATGGCCGGTTAGAGTAGAAGATATTCGTAGGTTATTAGTATTTGATTATAGATGTCTTCGGAGCATTGCTCGTGTTTCGTGGGACAACCGAGTAAGCAATGCTGTCGTTAGGGAACGAGTACTAGGTAAGGATGGCAGATCAGTAGATAAAGTGGTGAAACTTCATCAGTTGAGGTGGTTGGGACATGTGTTGCGTATGTCTAACCACCAACTGCCTCGACGAGCTATGTTTTGTGGTGTAGGAGTAGGTTGGAAGAAAGTTAGTGGCGGCCAGACCAAAACATGGCAGAAATCCATGAAGTCATTGACAAGTGGACTGAGTCATGTCGGTAGTTGTCGACTACCTGGTTGGGGTCCGCGAGATGATAATAATCGATGGTTAGAGACCTTGAATGACATGGCTCAAAATCGTTTGCAATGGCGTAGGTGCATTTATTCTTTGTGTTCTCTCAAATCCTAATCTTCTGTATTCTTCAACCCACCTAGTTTTGACTTTCTAAACTTTTCTCACTGAATCATACTTCTTCAATAATATCTTCTAATCCTAATCTCTCCGATTACTTCTAATACCTTAATTACCTCTCCTAATATTGGATTTGAATCGACAATTATATCTTTGTGCTGATGTGGTATGGCAACATGAACTGATGTACTTACGTACGAGGTTCTACGTTGCATCTGACTGACTGACTGACAATATCAAATGCATGAAACAATTTCATTTTGAAGATAAGATTTATTTTAATATTGTTAACAAACATAAATAGTTTTCAATTAAATATGAGGGTAAGTGGGGGATAAGTGATTTGAAATCCTATGATTGTGTTCGATATATCGTGCATTCAAGTAATTTAGATGAATGTTAAAATCAAGAAAGCATAGGATAACTGTTTTATTTTTACTAGTATTGAGACTCCGGCACAACGCAGGATTCGGACCCAGGACCTTCGGTCTTGTGTGCGAATGGCTAACCTATAGACCACTGTCCAACTCTGATCAATCTAGAGATTTTGCGCGACCTGACTCATCTGTCGTTGGTAGTAACTGCCTACACCTGACAAGGTTGAACTCCATTGGTCACGTGTTCTCACTAGAACTCCAAGAGTGAGCATATTTTACGACTTTTTTTCAATTAGGTGCCTATGGAGATTACTGTTTTTGCACATTGAAATCACCAAATCCAATCATTGTTAGGACCATCATATCAAAACCTGCAAAGCACAGGATGCTAATGATTCCCATACTAAGACAGAAACGGCCCGTCTTTCAGTGCACCCATGTTCTAATGGTGGTCTAAACAAATGATTGACTAACGATTTCAATATGAAAAAACACTAATCACATACATAACTCTAGTTGGAAAAAAATCATAAATAATCATCCTTCGTACACAATTGCATCAAAGATCAAATTAAACTATTGAAATTCTAACCAGATGGTTTCAAAATAGTACACCCATGGAACATAATTCTCTGATACCCAGACTGCTATGGAGTTTCACAACACAACAGTCTAATTACAATTCCTTCTGATATGCTTCAATGCTATTAAGAGTTCATTGTACATGGTAAACGGAGCGACCACAAATGATGCAACGACACGGATAGGCTAGTAGTTTAATCCATTGTCCGCGACCCGATTAACTAACTATATCAAAAAGTTTTGATAAGACGTACAAAGTGCACATTCTACAAGCAGCACCCAGAAAATACGAGGTATATAAGCCACACAAATAGAGCTTATTTATACATCATAGACACGTCCTTGGGGGAGCCAAATAGATAGAATTCTAAAATAATTCATCAACCAATGATAGTCAAGGATTTTCTGAGGGGGAAATATGACCTGAAGATCAACTGGCGCGAAAAACATGGAAATTCAAATTTTCAGAATAAAATGACAAAATTAGGACCGTTTCCAAGTGAATTCTGGGGATCTAACGTCGCTAACAATATGTCAGTCTCATAACTTTTAACAAGAACTTCTCACATATATTTTTCAATAGTATATTTCCAACATATTAAAGTGTCAAACTATCAGTGAAACTATTAAACGGTTTAATTTTTTTTTATTAAGATACTTTCAAAATTTTCCTAATTATTTCGCTACATTCAATAAATACATAATTTATTTGATTATAGAGGTATTTTCAAGTAAGTTATGCAATTTTCTAATAGGATCAATCAGTTAACAAACTGTAACTGACTGATCGACTAATTCAAGTTTTGCAGTTAGATATGAATATGTCTTTTAATTGGCAATCTGTTTGAATGGATGTATACAACATGTTGCCAAGCAACCACCATAAATTCAGATATATAACAGTAACGATGACGATGTCCGAAAAATAGTTTCACAAAACTCTTGTTTACAAAATTACAAATTTCGGCTAAGATACCAATTCAACCATATAGGCCAAGTTTTCGGAAAATGAAGTTGAGTATGAGAGGACAGACAGTCAGCTGAGAGGATACCATTCTGTATCAATAGTCAATAAAAGTGCAATATTCAGTGTATTTCTGAGCATTTTTCTCGTTCATTTGATGAGTTATCGTTGAATATAAAGGTGTAGTTTTTCACCGGGTGCTGCATAATGGAAAGCTATACACATGCAAGTTATGTGAACACATTATTGTAGCGCATACTTACTAACTTGCCACTTTAAAATTGAAATTCAGTCGTCATTTAAAAATTGTGCTTTTACATATTAACACTCACCAAGTAAATCAGCGGAAAAATACTAGATACTGTACAAATGCTGAATATTGTAAAATTAGATGCGCTAAAATTCATCGGCACCTGAACTAGTGATAGGGAGTGAAGTAGTCGAGCGTGTAGACCGCTTCATTTATCTGGGCAGTATCATCAGTGCTCGTGGTCTGGTGACTGATGAATTCTCAGCACGGATACAGAAGGCTCGATCGACTTCCGCCAACTTGCGTCACTTATGGCGTAGGCGAGATATCCGTTTGATGAGTAAAAGAAGAGTGCACTTCGCAGCAGTTCGCTCCGTCTTACTTTATGGCTGCTAAACATGACCAGTCAGGGAAGAATATATTCGTAGGTTACTGGTTTTTGATTATAGGTGTCTCCGAAGGCACTGTTCGTGTATCATGAGACAACCGAGTAAACAATGGCGTTGTTAGGAGATGCGTACTGAGTAAAAATGGCAGACCAATAAATGAAGTATTGAAACTTCATCAGTTGAGGTGGTTGGGACATGTGTAAGGCATACCCAACCACCGACTGCCTCGATAAGCGGTGTTTTGTGACCCAGGAGTAAGTTGGAGGAAAGCTGGAGGTGGGTAACCAAAACATGGCACGAAAGCCCAAAGTCAGTGACAACTAAACTGAGGCCATGTTGGTAGGTATCGACTACCTGGTTGGGGTTCGTAAGATGAAAGTGATCGATGGATAGAGAACCTGAATGACGTGTTTTAAAACCGTTTTGCGATCGCGCAGGTGCATTCATTCTTTGTGTTCTCTCAAATTCTAATCGTCTGGATTCTTCATTACATTTATCATCTTTTTCTTTCTAAATTTACCTCACTGAATTATACTTCTTGAATAATATCGTCGAACCCTAATACTTCTACTACCTCTACTAAAATGGGATTTTGAATTGACAATTGCATCTTTGTGCTAATTTGGCGTGGCAACTACTTGAACTGATGTACGTACATACGAAGTTCTATGTTGTTGTTGTTGGCTGAATGACTTCCACC
>CALYCR020000582.1:0-13206 GCA_944470395.2 Schistosoma turkestanicum
GAACTATACTATCATACATGATATAATCGGAAATGGCGACTGGTTTCACACCAATTGGCACTTGCACAAAACGAAGTTTTTCTGAAGTTTCTATTTTACACCATTACAGTAGGTCTACGTTTTACTTTCGGTTATTCAGGATATGCTTAAACATCAAAAATCTTGCAAAGGATTTCAATGACATTAAATGAGGGTTCCTTAAAGATATGAGATAAAAATAAATTAACGATATTAAAAAAAAAGATAATGCAAGTGATAAACATTTTCATTACAATTTTAGGTGCGGTCCCGTAATCTCGACGACATAACCGTGAGTTTGACCGAAGTTTACAACAATTTCGTAATCAATGTTTGATAACAACATACCTAACTTCCGTAGTACATTCATTTTAAGAGTTTCAGCGATAAGAACAGTTTATGTTGATAAAGAATGAAACATTGTACCAATTAGACATTCAACTTTAATCTTTTTAAATAAATGTAAATGTTTTCGCAAAAACTGTCAATAATTTTCTTTCAGTTATAATGCCTTTTAATTCATATCGATTGTGTAAACAAATTGTTTGACATAGGGAGATACAAGCGAACTTCCCAAGTATATAATACTAATGTGTGTGCTGATTATGGGGGACAGAAGACATTTATTTGTAAGAAAGATGTGTTGATTTCAGAAGTTTAACCTAAATGAGGAATTGTGGGAAAATGTCACACAATTTAAACCTGCTTTAGAGAAATTTGACGATTCGATGCGTTGTCACCTGCACTCAGAAGTTACCGAAAGATTCTTGTCGAAGTTCGCCTTTATTTCACAATTTCTGTTTTTCGGACTGGCATGCACTGAAGTCATGCTCTTATCACATATTTAGATCATTTTGCTAAGATAAGCTGCCAAAAGTTGATGAACGGAGAATCCTAATCATGTGAAATTTTAATGGTAAAGTCTACAGTTCACTTCAATTCGCTTTCTTTATTTAATAACATGTATATATCAATAAAAATAAAACCAAAGAATCCAATCAAACAGATAGCGTATACGGATATATTCAGTTCAACTCTACTAATGTTTTTAGATATTCTTAGTTCATATATGCAATATATCTTTATTCCCTCAGAATACGTACCTGATTTCAGTTAATTAATAATCGAAGTAAAGCATCATAGTTGGTCAGATGGTATACAGTAAAAGTATGAACAGATGATCAGTCACCATGGTGGGGCTAATGTGAGAAAAGGAAAGTAGCAAGATGTTTTAGTGAGTTCACTTTTACGGCGAAGAACGCAATTGGTCAAATAGCAACATTCATCATTACAATTAATAGTATCATTGAAGTTATAGCGAATCGAGAAGGCATAACGCCAATAGCTAAGTTAAATCCATCAACAGGCAGAAATCAGAAGGTCAGTTGTGATTGAAGTTAAGTAATATTCTTTGGCAATCTCGTGGTATCTAAATAATACCAAGATCTGGCCAAACTTTACAGACGAGACTATCGAGAGAAGGTGAGCAAGCCCGAGGTCAC
The DNA here is from genome assembly GCA_944470395.2 of Schistosoma turkestanicum. Taxonomy (NCBI): domain Eukaryota; kingdom Metazoa; phylum Platyhelminthes; class Trematoda; order Strigeidida; family Schistosomatidae; genus Schistosoma; species Schistosoma turkestanicum. Next base: position 1,521 of record CALYCR020000582.1, read on the forward strand.
AAAAAGAGGCAGCTGAGTGTTTTTGGTACAATAAAACAGAAGTAAAGTTAAGCGGTAACTGGTATGATCGGTTACACCAATAAATGTTTCAATTACATTAGTCACGTTCTCTTCATAAAAGTATTTCACTAGACAATTAATCCTCATTTTCATTCATTCGTAATTTTGTCATACACACCGAACTTTATCCTTTTTGTGCATATTCTGACATTAAACTACAAACATGTATCTTCTCGTCTTTGCGGTTGCTATCTTGCTCTGGCTGCTCCTTACCTTCACTCATATCTATTTCACGTTTAGATATTTCTTTGATACCACGAATTCTCGTTATTCATCATTTTTATGATCACATTACAATACCTGGCCACTAATCACCTGTTTATACTTTGTCTTGTTTCCTATCTGAATAAAAACAGTGTTCCACTTAGAATATCTGTTTACTAAATCAGATGTTTATTCAAAAATAAATTTTTATTAAGAGTCATGAAGGGTATCCTCTTCTGACACTGACTGAAATGAACTGAATCCAAGTTAATAAGGCAGTTTTGACGCCTAAATGACCGAAACTCTAAAAACTACTACCTGAGAAATATACGACTCCCCTCTTTAATTCTCGCTGATACATCGCTCGGATTTGAACAGCATTTAAACTGGTCCACCATCATCCTAGCTGTAGAGGTACTCGAAGGACGGGCAGCACCGTGTCAACGTGGTTCCAAATATTTCTTCATCAGTAACGTAACGAAAACCATTGTAGGCCCTTTCCTCTCCCCCACCGATCAAAGATCATGTAATCTAAAAATGCCAGGTTATGAACCTTCATAGCCAACGATGACAGTGGGCGTTCATTCAACACTTCAGTATGTAAGGCGACCCACTTGAAACACGTTTCAGACTAGAAATAAGCCTAAGTATTCCTCCTCCAAATATGTCACAGTTTGAAAAAGATTTAAGAGATCTGGTAGCCTGTGGTCTAACGCGAACTGCTACAAAAATTCATATCGAGCATATCCTACACTAACTCTGAACGAACATTTTTGCATGTTTGGTAGTATAACGTTTGACCTGATCTTCGCCATCTTTATTTAGCCTTATTATTAGTATCGAAACACAGTATCTCATCCCTCACTCCAGAAGGACAAGTACACAGTGAATCGTTATATAGGCGAGGCCTGAAGTCAGTTTGTAGGTCCGAACTAAAGCCTCATGATGTTTCACATCAATGGGTCCGTACTCATTAGAGTGTAGGCGTCACGGTTGTGACCTTTACATTATTCATGACATTCGAACCAGTCCTTTGCAACCACTAAAATACTTATGCCTAGTTATTACACAAGCCTTTTTAACTGTATCCTAAAATTAGAAGGAAACTACATCATAAAATAGACTTGAAGCATGCCTACTACAACAGTAGTCGAAATCTGTAATTTCCTGCAGCATTATTTGGTGAGAGTGAATTTCCAGGCGTCCTTTAAAGAGAAACACATTGCTATATACTCAGGACAATATATCATCATTAGTTGGTGGTATTTCGCTTATACTCGTTATATATACTTATGTCCCTACCTGGTGACATCGGTAGCTTACTTCTGTTAGATGCAATATCCATGGCGCTGAGTTTTTTTCTACTGTTCACATATACTTGAATTATTTAAGGCGTGAGGAAATGAAACAGTCTTTAGGGATGTTACGGATGTCCGGAGTTGGACAACGAATCTGTCCTTAACCGACTTCTGGTGGAGAATACCGAAATCCTAGGTTAAATCAGAAGTCAAGAATGAGGAGGATCTAAAGTATATTTCATTGATGTTGTGAGAGTAACATAAAGTTATTGGACACTAAAACACTAAGTTTGCCATTGCATAACCAAAAGCTTTCCCCAGAATACATTACACAGATCTGAAAAACTGATATATCGCCATTTAATCCTTAAACATATTTTGAGGTTCGAAAAAACTTTATAAGTATTAAGGCCTCGTAATGAGCGGGTCTTCGAAGTTCAGCGGAGTGGACGTCTTTTGATGGAGTTGAGTCCCGCTGACTCTGCTGACTGTTCGGTCCTGCAGAATAAGGAAAATAATGTGTGCAGTGAGCCAACAACAGACTGCTTGAATAGCAAGATTGTTAAACAATGTGAATTTTATTTCTCGGATGCAAATATTCTGAAAGATCAATATCTTCTAAATTTAGTCAAGTCATCCAAAGAGGGATGGGTGAATCTTTCTGTAATTGCGAATTTTAAAAAGATTCAATCTTTGTCAACGGACCTGGACGTTGTTCGACAGTCACTAACAGCCTCAACTAAACTTGAATTATCAGAAGATGGGACAACAATTCGGCGCGTTGACCCCTTACCCACATGGGATAGGTCCGTTTACTTCCGTACCATCATATTGTCAGACTTTCCAGAAAATTCAGATGTTACTGTAGAAAGTATTCAACAGTTCTTCACGGTAAGTCAGTTCTAAACTTCTCGGATAGAAGCAAAAGTTTGGAAATTTCAGTTGGTACTTTAGCAGTATGTATGTTTATCGTTTGTTTTTAACGTCGAGTGAGTTAGTCGAGCTTAATTATCTCTGTTAGCATCGAATTACGGTAATCCAGATGATGGTGGATGACGTAAATGCTTGGGCTGAAAGAACTTCCTCATCGAGTACGAACAAATCATCAGTGCTTTTAGGTAGGGACCCAAGTGTAATAAACAAACAGTAGTAGAAGGAATAGTGGTGGATTTACGGCCATAAATCCTTAAGAATGCACCCAGTTTCCTTTGAATAACATCAGGGAAGTTACCTGAACCGCTTCATCTGGTGATAAGTTTCAAGACGTGACTACTCGTAGAAATTGTGTGCATGCTCTCCAGTTACCGTTTGTACCTTTAATTTCAAGCTATTTTTTCCGAGGCCCTTGTAAAGAATGTACTCAATTCGGTGTTTAGGAAGTAATAAACTTAGAGCCTGTTAAAGACTTCTTGGCATAGTTTTATGCTTGTCTCGTCATCATTAAATACATTCGAGGTGCAATCACTGCTCCAGGCGCTCGATTTTTCTCTTCTGATTTAACTATTCATTGCATGCTGTTTCCTGTAATGTCGCATATATCGTGGAAATTCCTAATTTGTTCCCATTTTGCTTCACAGGTAAATGGCCATCCTCCATCTTTAGTTCGTGTTTTGTTTCCAAATCGCAAGATACCGTCTGATCTTAAACGTTCACAAATATTGCACAAGCAACTGGGTGTTAAGGTGTGCGCCGTTGTCGAATTCCCCAGTCAACCTGATGCATTAGAAGCAATTAATTTATCTCTCTCTCAGTGGGGGAACATTTATGCATATCTATTGTGTAAGTTAAAAATCTTCCGATTAAATTGTTTATTAGTCTGCATTATATTTTTTTAGTAAAAACATGATAGTTCACTGACATGCACTGTTACGTCTTTCCATATTTTAGTTACGTAATTTTAATCTAATGATATTCAGTCAGTCAGTAAGGTACGACGTAGGACTTCGTACTTACGTGCATCAGTTCAAGTTGTCATGCTGTATTAGCACAGCGAGATGGATTTTGTCAATCCAATTACTGTAGTAGTAGAGATTTTAGCAGTATTAATAATAATCATAAAGATTAGGGATCGAAGATATGATTCGAAAAGCATATCCCAGTGAAACAAACTCAGAAAGAGAAAAAATGTCATGAGGAATTAAATTAGAGTTTTAGAGAAGACAATTAAACAGATCCATCTCTGCCACTACAGACAATTTTGAGTCGTTTCATCAAAAGTCCCTACCCACCGGTTACGGTTGTCTCGTAGGCCTGAACCATGTAGTCTATACCTACTAACGTGGTTCAGTCCAGTTGTCAATGACTTTATGGATTTGTTCCACATTTTGATTTGGACGCTTCTAGCTCTCTTCCAGCCCATCTCTACGCCAGACAACATCGCTCATCGATGTAGGGGGTGATTAGGTATACATAACACCTGTCCCAATCATCTCTACTAGTGAAAATTGACTGTTTCACCAACTGATTTGCCATCCTTCCTAGTACCCTTCACCTGAAACCAGCATTGCCTACTCGGTTGTGTACGAGTATATATATATATATATATATATATATATATATATATATATATATATATATATATATACGGGCAATGCTTCAAAGACACCTATGATCGGTCGGCAATACTGACTATTAACCAACTGAATGTTTTTGTGGCATGTTCTACGTATGCCTGATTGTTGCGTAACTATATGGATACTATTGGCTAATGTTATGGTTCTGGAACAAGAGTTGACTAGACTGATCTATCATTGCTCCATTAAGTCACTAATTTTGTCTGAGTCATGATGACAGGTGCAGATTTTCTGGCAGGGATTAGCAGTATTGGTCGGTGGTTGGCGAAATTATACAGCATAGTTCCTAGTCGATTATAAAAGCCCAAATACATCCATACTGTTTACGCCTAGATTGTCCTTCTTGTTTCCCATGAATTTCTCTTGTCTAATCTCCCAACCATCACCGATACTACTAGTTCTTCGATATGCATCTCAGTTGGTAATGTGGTGTAGTTATCGAAATTAGACTTTCGTTTAGTTTAAAAGTTAAGTAATTCTCTTTTTGTTCACTAGGTCATGGCAATAAAAAACTGATTAAAAACCAGCCTAAACAAAAGACGTAAGTTTTCCTAATGTGTCATTCATTATAACTTTATTGCAAATTATGTTTTGTAGTAAGTACTGTTCAACAAATTAAGCAACCCAGCGACGAACTATTAGTCCATTTACTTGAAATCGCTTTCACGAAGCCTGGTGATCTTTGACTGACTGCTCAAATCAAATCAAAAACGAGTACTAAAAATCATACATTGAAAAGATAGTATACGCACTTATCCGTAAATTGCTTTGATTAGTTTTACCGTTAACTATCACAAGCGTAAAATAATATTCATTTCAAACTTAATGAAAAAGTACCATCAGAAGACAGAAAGATCAACCTTATCTGACATCAGTCTTCATTTGGAATGAACCTGTGAGCTGTCTTCCATGCACGATTTGAAAGTGTAGTCCGTCGTAAGAATGCCTTATGATGGTTCGTTCGGTTTAACAACACTGATAGTATGATGGTTCTGTAGATCTCACACTTGCTAAGATTTCCCTTCTTTGGTATCTTCATGAAGTGTCCTTTCCAGTACATCAGTACTTTTCCTTCATCCCGAATCTTTATGAGTATAGTTTTTCTGTTTGCATCTACGTCTGGTTTCAATAATTCGGCTGGTAGGTTGTGTGGTCCTACTGTTTAGCCACTCCTGGTTTGTCGGATGACCATGCTGATTTTTCTGATTGTTGACTAGATGACATCTATGGGAAGGTCTGTGTGTTCTGCTCTGATGACTGATGGGTTCGTTGGGGATGATCTATTCAAGGGTTCTGCAAAATTCTATATTTTCCTGTTCTTGAATGTCGATGATTTGATTGTCTTCCTTGTTTTTGTTTAATCATCCTGGTTTACCATACCTTTCGGCTAGCACCTTCGTTGTATTATTGTACGGCTGTTTCATGTTTCCTTTTCTTGAAGCTTTTCCGTTGCTAGGTCTCCCACACCTTTCCAAGTATCAGCTCATTTAATTCTGGGTATTTGGCCTCAATATTGGATTTCTCTGCTCGGCTGTTGTTGATTACTGTCTTGTTCATTTCGACATGCGGGCAGTATCCCAGCTCACACACAGCGATTTTTGTTGTACATATATTTTAGTGCCCCGTTGTATCAATGTTTGTGTTGAAATAAATAACTAAGTAATTCTTTGTATGCATATTTGATCACGGTATGAAGTCTTAGATAACTTACTTCCTTATTTTTCACTTATCGCTCTTTCGAACATGTGATAACATCGGGTTTTTGTTTGTAGAATTCCGAATACCACTAATTCCAAAGATGTTGCTGATAACAAAGCTGACCCCACTCATAAACCAATTCTACGATGTCTGGATCGTCTTGGCAACAATACTGTTCATGTGTCTCATGTCCGAGAGCCAATAGGTCCACCAACTGAAGAAAGTACTGGTTTTTTCCCTGGTTGGCGTGAACTACTCCGGTTACAGCGAATGCTGATTCGTGACGGGGCCGAGGTAAATAAATCCTCAGGAACGGAACTTCAGTCACTGGACAGTGCGATTGTTTGTATAGACTCTGGTACGATCTGCGCTTCTTAAAAACCACCAGTCACACTTTACAGAAGTATGCCGTTCCTGTTTTTAGTGATAACAGCATCCTCTATGGTCATTCATAATTCATCTGAACCCTTAATTTTCCGTTTTTGCGACATATACGCCTGATTCAGAACAAAATACAGTCCATTTTCCTAACAATTCGGTGACACATTCCTATTTTGCGAGAGATTTTTCTGTAGTTAAACAGACAAACTATATTTTTCATCCAGCTATTTCAGAGTACTTGTTTCAATTCCTTTGATGAAATTTTGCCTGTAATCCAACCAATATATGCCTCTTCACAAGTAATATGACAATTGAGATGAATTATAATTATGTAAAGTATGATTGCTATAAAAACTGCTCATAAAGACTTTAGAGATATCTTCCACTGCCTGATTTTGATATATTGTTATTTTTCCAAAATCAGTTATTAAGCATGAGTTGTATTATTATTCGGATTTGGACGACACATGTCGCAGTCTTACACTCCTCTTCGGTCTCAGTTGACCACCACTGAAAATCTGAGTAGCGTGGGACCCCCAGTAGCACACACCCATGCCCCTGCACAGAGGAATCAAACTCAGGGCCTTCGGTCAAGCATGTGTACGCTCAGCCTCTAGATCACTGAGTCTGAATCCAAGTGTTAATAAAAGATGTTCGTGCAATGTGATGGATTAGTGATTAAAGTTAAACACAATCCGTAAAGAATGAATGAAATAAAAAAGTAAGGTGATTTGCAGATTAAGATTAGACATTAAGTTGTGAGCATCTGTAACCAATTCTTAGCAAGGTTAGCATCCCCAACCATTGTTCGTGATGATCTCCGTCTTCTAGTTTATATATGTGGAAATGACTTGGAGAAAAAGCTAATGATTCCATTGGTCCCATCTTAATCCGACCATTTATAGCTCTTCACCTCACACCACACATAACGTGTCTATTTAAATAAAATTTGATCTGTGTTTAGAGTTTTACCAAACAGCCAATATAAGTTTATTTGAAAATTAACAGTAATACTCTTAAATAAATGGATTCTTCTGATCCCATTGCGCTACTAAAATACTTAGAATTACGTTAAACCGAATTGGTGTAAGTCGATCAGTTATGCAAATGTCTCGCAACTAAGCTAGGTCAAACTTCAATCATACTGGGAATGTTAATTCTCCTGCGTTCGTAATCGAACATATCGATTTTTGTTATTGACAACTACATTCATAATTGTCCTTAATACACTGACTGTTCATATTTGTTCCATATTAACAAATGGTAAAGTTTTCTCAAAGGGAATCAACCACTGATCAGTTAATTAGCCAGTCCGGTTACAAAACATCGTAAGATTGAACTATTTGCCATTAAAAATATTGACAGGTCACAAATTTGAATTCTATCCATCGCTTAGTTTTTATGTTAACTGAATCAGTAGTAAAATGGTGACATGCACATTTTGTGGAGATTTAGCAAAATTATCTTGAAAAACGTTGGCAACACCGAAACTAATAAACTTTATATTAAGATCCACTTTATATTATTGTTCAAGTTATTTCATTAAGAGAATTTCGCCAAAGACTTCTTACATAAATGTTATTCGATAAGCATCAACGTAACTAAGAGTTTGAGCACTTTTCAACTAGTTGCAACTATTACCAAGATCACACTAAAACAGCTATTGTGATCAAGTATGCTTGGTTCAAACGACAGTCAAATATAACCCTTAATGATGGAAGTTGCATAACACCGGGGTCAGGTACGTTTAGTTCCTTAACTTGAAGTCAATTGAATCCGAATGAACAAAAACCTATTCTTCACAAACTAGTCATATAATTAGTAGGTCAATCTGGTCTCATTCCCACAGTTTATTAGACGGAGAAAAGTGAACAATTATTAGTCATCTTAAGATATTCATTCAAGATTAGTGGTTTAATAATGATTAAGTTACTGTGTTAGATATTTCGAATATAAATAATCGTTATAATGACTTTTCCTGGGAGGAAAATCAATTTAATTCCAGTCATTTTATCACCCGAACAAAATATATATCAACTACAAGTAAATGAGATCGAAAATATATGTTTCCGTCAAATAAGCAGTAATTGTAATTCCTACTGCTACAATAAAGTGTTGTCTAAATTATATTTCGATATGATTAGAATTACTGGATTCTGTTAAACCATGTAATAAAATAAATTAATCCAGGAGCAATCACTGCAAACGAACTCGAAGCGTACAAAGAGGAGAAAACTAAAGAAGAATAGGAATAGACAATTCGTTTCAAATGTGAAATGAGTATTTATATTTACCCTCCTACATACTTAATTGAAAATATTTACAATAATAAATGTAGTAAGTCGCTTTCTTTCATAGAAAAGCTGAGCACATACATTTTTTTGCGAGGTAGTAAGAAAATAGGATCAAACAAAAGCATGTTTATATTTGATTGCATAATCACAGATAAACTTTAAGAAAAATTCCACTTTCCACGACGTAAATCTTCTTTGACCTTATGGTGAACAAGTTGCATACAGGCAATAGCATCCTCCATACTGTTGTGACCATTCTCTTTATTAAAAGTAACGAAAATGAAGCATTCGAATTAATAGTATAACATGTCTACATACATTTGTTAAGCAAATAAAAATGATGATACCCTAATTCCGTAAATAAAGAACACTACATTTGAATTATGATTTCATCCGGAACAATATGTATATCAGGATGAATCTGGGAAAAGTTCAAATTTCAGAACTGTCCTACTGCAATAGCGCATTTTATATTCTTTGGCAGTAGTGAGTTGGGTGCACCTGCGTCCGAGTTGATTTTTACTCCACGACTCGAGCGCAGTACCGCCTGCTTCAAGCAACATCCTGCTATCTACATAGCCACTCACTTGCGCAACAGGTATGAGATTTAATTCAATTTGAAAGGGCTAGATAGTCTCATTGTTGGTATTTCGACTGAAATGTGATCTGTCCTGATTGGCACCCATCTGTTTTGTATAATCTTGTGCCATAATCGCTATATTACGTCAATCCTCACAGGATGCCCATATGGCAACCACGAGTGACTAAATTTCAGTCAAAATACCAACAACTTAATTATCTAAGTTATTCCTACAGGAAATAACTTAATATTTTTATTGTATAATTCATAAATTTTTTGGATTATTATTTCGATATTCCCTATATTGTAGGATTCTGGTTGATACATAAACTGTTATATGTCTTTACCTTACTATGATAAGTAAAAATAGCAATATTGAATGCGATGTATGAACTAGTTACTCACATATTTGGCCAACACTAATTCCGGGACTTAAGTCAGATAGAATACAATGAATGGGGTGGGAGAAAAGAAAAATTGGGCTATAGGTCCGTAATAACAGAATTCAGCGCCCAATCGTGTACAAAGAAATCATTATTATACACAAATAGCACACTTCGCAAAGTTATCGTTCATTAATTATGGACCTATAGCCCGATATTTCTTTTATGGCATAGACATTCACATGTTATAATTACCCATTTATGTTGCTGTTCGGACAAGCATATAATGCATATTATCATGAGTTCTGAGTCATAATAAGTAATTGCTAATTTTCGTCCTGACTGACTACCGTGCTAGGGGGGAACTGTATTCTGAACCAATGGAAATAAAGATTATCGCTGTTGTTCTCGTCCTGTATGTCACTGATCGAATTAAATGTCAGCAGTCCGATAGGAGTAAAGCGTATTCTTACTACAAGACCGTATCTAGAAGATATGAAGCAAGTTCCACTGTTATAATAACTAATTTACGTAACGCATATTCGGCACCAAGTCTAGTATAATTTAGGTTTTTCACTGTATTTTGATAAATAAAGAAATACTACTTACCATCTTGTTGTATAATTTGTTGAAGTATTTCGCTAACTAAGTTCCGTAAAGCCCGTTTCTTTGGTAGACCTAACCGGTGCGGAAATACAATCGAAGTATCGACAATTTTCTTATGTATCAATTTGAGAGCTGTTAAATCACTTTCTAAGCTATGACCAACTAATATTGTATCTGAATCGAATAAATGCAATAGTTTTGCTTGAATATCAGTAATATGATATTTTGCCTGTTCTACCTCTTCTAGCTTTAAGCCAGAAAAACGTGAGTTACAATCAATGACAGGATTGTCTGGACAAACAATTTCATCTAGAATAGATTCAAGTTTTGAATTAATAATAGTGACTCTCGCTAGTTCACAACCACCAGTTGTATAAACCATTTCACAATCAAGAGCGTATACATTACAACTAGGATTATCATCATCATGTTCTTGTGACTTTGGAAGTGGTGGCAATGTAACAACAAACCCTTCATTGTCTAACCACTTGTTAGCATCATGAACATGACCTTTAGGACAAATTTGACAGCCAGGTTGACCTATGTCACCATTACAACATAAATATCGTAAATCGAATCCTCGACCAAAACCTGTGGGAAGAAAAAACAGTGATAGCAATAAATCAAACACGTAAAGAAACATGAACATGTGTGAAAATTGTAGAAGTGATAGTATTAAAATAACTCATTTGCCGAGTAAAAGTTTGTACACTCGACCTTGATTCATAATTTCATGCGTCAGGGTTTATTACCATACTCTACTGGACCGTCTAGACAATAGTTGTTGTGGAAGAGTTAACATTTGAAATTCAATGGTTGGACATCAAGTGTTTTAGCCAATAAACCACAATTCCCTTAGAAGTAAAGTGAGAAATATAAAGGTTCACAATGAAAATGATAAATATTAATGAAACGTTTGCTTAACGTCACAGATTTCGACAATATGAAATGAAATTCTGATAGTAAATTAATCCAAAGTAAAGTATATATTAGCTAAATATAAGGGACTTACAAAAACAGACTGTAAATATTTCAGAAAAATAAATAAATGAGGTGCAATGAAGAAACAATTATCATTAGATGAAAACAAAGATATGAAAAATATTGTAGGATAAATAGATTTTCAGGTGTCTAATGAAGACACGTTAATTAACAACAATTCAACATTACACTTGCCTATTGCGATAACATCTTCAAGTATAAGTGGAGATTAATTATATTACTAAGTACTAACTAGAAAGTTGCCATGCTAAATAATAAGCCGAAGGAGCACAATGATCCGAAAAACCCGACTGTAGCTGCTACCTTGACGTGGCGGTCGGACTTGCCTTTCGAGAAGACTCGAGCGAGCTATATTGGCTGAAAGACCTGTTCCTACAGGTCCACCAGCATCCCAAGGAGGTCAACTGGAAGACAGTAAAACTAAAAGCAGCAATTTTTAAGGTCTTGTGGCGAAATCGTACTGCTGGCTGTAAAGTCGTATGACGGCAGTAAATTGTTTACTCTCGGACAGCCAGCATCTGCAGCGATACTGCCTTCTCACAACGGAAGGTGGAAGTTCGAAAAGACTGATCCTAAAAATGTCACACCTCACCTTACTCCACGAACT
>CALYCR020000583.1:0-13224 GCA_944470395.2 Schistosoma turkestanicum
AATTATTCATGGTAGATGTGAGGGTAAAACATCGAGCGTTCCGACTGCACAAGATTAGTACTAGTAAGCAAAATGTTGAAAAGTTAAGATTTAGGAATGTCTTCATTCCTTTCGACAAGAAACTGGATGTCTTCTCAAGATGTTTGATTGTTCAAATGATCAAAAATATCACTGACTGGTCGTGTCAAGTATGTACACTTATTTAATCATTGAATATCATTTATTTTATCACGAATTTATGACGTGTTTAGTTCTTTTATTTACCGTAAGTTTAGAGTGGACTATTCTTACAATTACAGGTGATTGCAATGACAACATATAATTTAATGAAATACACCAAACCGGAAGAATACTCTGTAGCTTTTCTGACTTTAATAATAATGTTTGAATATATGATACTGATGATTGTTTCGCTATTACATGTCAATTATTTCTTTGATTGCTATCCTAAAAATGTGATTTCTAGTTGGAGCCATTATCTAAAACAATAATTATTTGACAGCTTTTCATAAAATACTTTGATAAATGCAAACGTTTTTTTGACTGATTATGGAGAATGTTTTACACGTCATCACTAACTGAAATGTGATTATTTTTTACCTCGATTTCATTTAATTCTTCAAATTACAATATTAATAGCACATACTATGTTATTCAGAGTTTCGTGTATTTGATCTTATATTTGAATAGATTTTCTTAATTCAGATAACAGAGGAACTGTTAGCATAAGCCTTTTAACCAAATGTTACTTTTGTTCATGATCAGTTTTCTCGCTTAGAACAAGTACGTGTAGTAAAATCGTGCAGTAAGTTCATATCTAAGGACTCTAGATAATAGGGTCTGTCGATAGGCATCAAACTGATCGCAAGGAACTGTCCTTGTCTCTGCATTTACTTATTCAGACAAATGCTGTCTAAAAATATGTGACTTGCATGAGTCTCTGTGGGTCTAGTAGATATTTCCAAGTGTATGTGCATTGAACATGTCGGTCTCTCACGTTAATCGCAAGTAACAGTGAGTGAAAAAAGTCAAACCAAATATAAGTAAGCGCGTGTGTGCACCAAACTGGAGACGCAGGAACCACTTATAAATAATCTAATCGTACCAATTATACATGCCCTCCATAACGCACGGAAGAGTTTATTCATCTTTATGCGCATGACTCTAGAATGAACCTTGACTTCAAACAGTCTGATACATCTTTTTACGCTGATGAAAACACCAACTTCTTCCGCATGCATTTCAATGGTTCGCCCCAGTTATATTTGGTGATTTTAATTCATATGATGTCATGATCAACAACATAATATTGTTTCAGACTGTTTTCGAAAGCTCTTCTTTGATATTTGTTGCCCCAGCGAAAATACTTCTGTCAGTTGAAGCTGAATAACATACTCCCGATCAAACTGATTATAATGTGGTGAAGAATAAGCATACAGAAATAAACCTGGACAGTTATAAAATTTTTGAATATTTAATTTCTTGGAAGTCATGAAATCAGCAGCTTCAGGACAATTTAGGAAACTAAGAATCACTAGCGATCAGTTCGCCTTAGTTAGAGACTACTCAGAATTGCACATCAGTAACTGTACTAATAGGAGTCGGAATTCAAATTTTCAATCACGTGAGTAAACACTAAGTTCTAGACATCTAACGCTCATCAATAGGTATGCTTAAACTATTACGAATTCACCTTAGTTGAATAACGAGGACGAAACAATGAACCAAAGTCCAGGTAGGCTACTCCAATCCCTCGACCAAACTGCACCAGCAAGAAGTCTTGATATAGCGTGAAAAGTGTATTCTACGAACCCCAGACCAGCACACAATCAATCCAAGCACTGAATTTGCGTTAGGGTTTAGGGAACACTCGCAATATAGCACACTGAAATGACATAGCTATCAATCACAGCCAGGGATTTTCTGGTGAGAAATGTGATCTCAAGGTCAGCTGATCGGTCCATGAAATAAATCCAAATTTTTCAAGCGCGTTCTGAGGATTGATCATCGCCTATTTAATAACTCGCGGGGTCGAAATGCATCTTGACTCTTATTCCCCGCTGTCTGAGAGGATACCTTCGGGAACGGAGATCTGGTTGTGACTGAGTTTCTTCTCACGGTAGGGCAGCTGTTGGGTCGAAGCTATCAAGCAAGATGTCAAGGGTAAGAGTTTTTGCTCTTGATGGACGATGTGAGGCTGGTAGTTTGAGTTTCTGGTTTTGATGGGGTGACCACTTTTCGCCTCCGACATCCACTTCGTACACAACTCGCCAAAATCTTCTAATCATTCGCGCTTCTACCCAGAGACCATAATTTGTTCTTTAGTCACGGGCAAACATGGAACGTCCCAGCTTTGTTTCTACTGATGCTGGTGCATTAGTCGGATGCGTCTGGCTGTAGAAACACAGTGCACTTAATTATTCAAATGTAAGAGAACGTAGACTTCAGATAAAAGATCAGGTATTATATTTTTCTGAATCGTCCTTATCGTCAGTTGCTATACTCTGCGAGTCTGAACTTGTGTATAGTTCTCTGTAAAGATGAGAGTCATTTAAAATGGAAACTTGATACTACGTTTCCAAACACTGCAAAACAATCACTGAGATGAATTGCATAACACATGGCTGCTTCAATTATCATGATAATCACTATGTCGCTTGATTAGGATGTCTTACATACACACTACGGTATCTGGGCGATCATCTATGATATATGTATTATCGCTATGGTCTTTCAAAAAAGATGCATCAGACAGTCCTAACACATGAAGTGTATACATGTAACAGGTCAAATGAAAACTGGACTATCAGCTCCGTTTATCAGTAAACTCAACATGGAATTATTCACGGCAGTTTACTTAACACGTTACTAAACAGTTTATAACATGAACAGTGTTCAGGGATAAAAACATGTCAATCGTTGGATGAAAATGGAGATTGTAAGTTCACACAAGTCTTACATTTCCTCAATAGATTTGTTATAACTAGATATTAGTCAATTTTAGAAAATCGTAGATGCATATGTAGGGAACGAAAAAATTTAAAACAATTTAATTCTAAGCCTTCAGAAGTTACTTATGTCATTTATGTGATATTTACTCTGATTTGAAATATATAAATAAATCATATATTCTTCCATTTAGTACTTATCCCTGTGATTTTTCAACCAAACTTACTTTATATGCAATCAAAGCAATCAACATGCTTTTCAGTAAGACACTGTATTTTGTCATATGGAGCGAGTTCACTTGTTAGAATTTTTGTCCACCCTTTCTCTATGCTAGTAATACTATTTAAAATTGTTGATTTCCCCTCAGTTTCACGGTTTAATTAGAAAATCAACCTCATCTGGACCAACAGTGATAAACTAAGACCTTTGAATAATCGTTTTGCTATGTCGAAGAACTTCTAAGCACTGCGCTTTTTCAACTCTCGATGTGAGATTCGGACGTAAAAACCTCGATGTTGCACAGGCACTGAAAATGTTGAACTCGACGTGATACGAACACGCAACCTGTTTTGAACAATTTTTGTATTGAATGATGACTGAATCTTTGAGCGTTGTCGTGCTCAGTTAGTAATTCTCAGAAATGTTTGTGTTGTGAATAGCCGACACTATTTATATCACTGGCATTCGCATAGTGGCTATGAACATCGACCCACCTACTCTAAGTTAGGTCATCAGGTGTAGCATCTCGAATGTTTAGATAATAATTGTAACCCGGTTATAGATATTTAAAGCTGAAGTTAATGAAAAAGGTTGAATCGTTTAATTGAGTGATACGATTTTAGAGTAAAGTAAATGTTGATCAAAAAGGCTACGTAGCAAACGGAACTAACACCTAATAAACTGTATACACTTTTCTTTAATTAACAAACTAAATTAAACTTAGTGCTATAATCAGAATGTATAAAATGAAACTGTTTTATAAATACAGTCAGATTGCTTCAAACTAGCATAGCATATATTACAATGGTGAACAAAAGGAAAAGACTTTTTTATTAAACAACCCTTTTTCAGTGATAAAATTGATTAAGGCACAAACTTTAATTACAAAGTATTGAATTTCTAAGGCGGCTGGGATGCCAACAAGACGACCAAACTGATGTGGTTAGTTGTTTCAATGTCCAACTCGTTGGGAAATTTATCGAAAGGTTTAATTCACAATGTAGTGAAACAAAGTCAAGCCGCGAGATTTCACGGTTGCCGGTGACTAACACTAGGTCCATACGCATTTTTTTCTCCCTCAATCTTAGAATAAATATACTCCGCTGACTTAATATCGGAATTTTTCAAGTGCCCCAGGTGAATCGTCTGAACTCGGTAACGTGATTTAGCTTGGTACATACAACATCATCACTGTAAGAAGGTAGTCAGCGGGACTCCTGAGACAGTGACTATGCGGGCGTGTTCGTATAACAGCATTTCCAGTGAATGTTTCCAAGTTGTTCTAAATGCTGTTTATGGCACAAAGGTAAATCGTTCATAGTTAATACTTCATTTCAATATTAGCTGAAATTAATTTGTACAGTAATACTAAAAATAATTGATAAAATGGACTAAATATAGGAAGTACGATTTGAGAAAAATAAAATTGAAATGGTAAAGTTGTAAATTATTAATGTCGAAATGCGTGATCCATTTAAGGATAAAAGAAACCTTCGACAATTCATCGACTAGCAGTAAAATATGTGTGTCAGTTATTTCGAATCGATTGATGAAAATTATCCGCTGAACCTCCTTCAATTCAATGACATCATCTACACTTTCCCAAATCAGTAGGTTAAATAGCGAATGAATTTGTTAATTGACGTCAAAGGTTAATATGAAATCTGCCTTTGTGTTTCCTTAACAGTCTCCTCAATTCATAAAGAATCACTGAAGTATCCCGAAATCGCTACATTTTCATTATTCTAACATCTTCAGTAATCGCTCAGCCAAAAAAAATCAGAAGTTGATCATTGTGATGGAAATTTGTTGTGGGGTATGTAAATGAACTATATCATGCCCTTATGTTATCACCCATTATGATGTGGATTGGTTGTCCAAAAATGATTTATAAATTATTGTGATGAAGTTCAAAACACTTTATGACATTAGAATTTAAAGTTTTATCATCATCAAGTATTTTAAGAACGGTGTATTTCGATGAAACACTGTTTCCTTGTCAGATTTCCCACTTTTCGATAAATAAGTTAATGATTTTGTCATTTACGACTGAATAACTGTGAGAAATCGGTATTTTTATTACTTAAACGACGATAAAATCAACTGATATTTTGAAAAGGTGCATTATTAAATCAAAAGTGATGGTGTATGAGTGAATGTAATTTAGTTTATAGCTTCCATTTTTTTGACATTTTCTGTGCAAAAGGTGATTCTAACAAAGTTTTGTTTTTATATTTATTCATCATGCATCTCACAGTGTTTCCTGACTTCTAAATAGATCTGATTCATTTGTTATATTCAGACACGCATATCAATGTTGCAGAATATCAAAGTAAATCCTTACGACGATTCAGTCCTTATACAATTTAAGAAACCTCCAAGCGAAGTTTATACCAAATTATAAACATCATTTAAAATCATATTCGCCTTATGGTTATAAATCATGTTGATGTTAATTCTTGTAGAATGCGATGTGCAATACTTTGATGAATAATATGACGCGTACCATCATTAGGGCGATACGTCTGGATTGTGAAAATAAAGTTAAAAGCGAAATACAATGAAGATTACAATGACCTCATTACGCGACATTGGGAGTTCTTTCTAACATATATGCAACATATAGACAGCAATTAGGGTGACTATACTTATTTATGTGAACATGTTTGAAAGGTAATCAAATAATATGACAAAGAGAATAGTGAAAAAATGATTGCCATGATTGTCGGATATTAGTCATTTATAACATGCTAACATTTTTACTGTGATGCCTTCAATGTGATTTCGTTATAACATCATTAATCATATTAATCATCATGATTGATTAGTCAATACAGGAGGTGATCATCAATTAAAGTACAAAATAATATAACTCATTTTTCTACTTCCGTAACTCTCATTTAAACGAGACCAGGTATGGAATGTGGACGTCTACATTAAGTTGAGTTGAATTTCTCAGGTTAAATGGTGTTTGGTCAATTGATGTCAATTACTTTCATCCAGGAATTTTTAGTTTTACAGATGCTATTGTGATTTGCTTCTGACGATGCATGGAGAGTCCATGTGATCAAGGTTCATATTTATAGTTTGGATAAAAACATTACCTACATCTTCGAATGAATTGGCTGAAACGTTAGACAACGTTATTCATGATAAGTTAGGACGTGGAAATAAATGAAAACGTGTATACTTATTTACTTATACTTACTAATTTCCTTCACTTTCAACGATATATTGACAGGTTTACATTCATAAATATGTCAGACAAGTAGTTCGTTATCGCTAAAAATATGTACGGTTTTGCGCAGTATTCAAGAGATGAAAGGTCACCATTTTGATTCCCTGTAAGTCTCTCTACTAACAAACATATCCAAATGTCTATCTATCTTTCTATCAATCTGTCCATTGTACTATAATTGTTTTGTCACAGTCAAATTATTAATTCACTCAGTCAAATAAGAAAATTTTAAGAATGTAGTGACATCGTGTAGTAGAAATTCACAAAATCACATCACTATTCGTTAATATATTTTAATACAATCACGGAATTTTGTAATTATTTCACAGCACTTCTGATTGAAAATAGATTACGATGTTACTGACCTTTGGAGCAAGTAAGAATCAAGGAGCCCTGCGACATACAATGGATTCTGAAATTCAGTTGTAAATTCTCTCATTTTAATCAATGAGCACGTGACAAGACTTGGACATTGAGAGAATAAAAAATCTTATAATTTTTGTTAACCTCATATATAAAGTAGGATCATGTAAACAGCAGAATAAACATCACGAAAACATGAAGAATGTTGATCGTATTCTTATTACTTTGATTAATGACTTGCTCGAAACTGCGGCGAAATCTTCCTACTCGCCGACACACTGACACGATAGGCTATTCTAATCTATTTGTCTCAGGCTCTGCAAGTTAGATCAAGAAGCCTTGATAAGGCTACATATCGCTCCCCCTTTTACTTTACAGATGACACGGCCAAGTTTTCTGATCACTCGCGCCACTGTCTAAGGTCCATTATTAATTCTGTAGTCACAGGCAAACACAGGACATCCTACTTGATACTTGAATTGCTTTTCAAACTTTGTCTGAACCGGTGTTAATGCATTACTCGGATGCATCAGTATGCGTAACGCTTTCGTTCTTCTTTTTTCTATCAAAGTTTTGGCTACGGAAGTTTGCTGCGGTAACGACTGCCGAAACGACTCACCTCAAACACTGAACACTCGTTTACAGTGGATAGTAATTCTCGTTACTTATACGGGTATTTCATGTAACAATCAAACGTCTTGGAAGGTCAACTATTTGTGACATAGCTCATTGTCATCCTGATGATAGGGCCATTCATTAAAGCGATTTATATGTCCATTGCAGACCCGGGAAGTGTCGTATTGCAGTTGTCAGAGAAGAGTTTGCGTGATCTTTCGTTGACAGAGATGCGATCATCATGTTTTTTGAGCCACTAATTGATCCTTAATGAGTAGGTGATAAGCATCTGCCACACCAGATCTTTGAGCTTTTCGAAGTGATACGTTTTCATTACTGAGGCTGATCGGGGCTGGAATGCCAGACTTTGAATATATATTTTTATGCTAAAATGTAATAAATATCACTTTTGTGCTTAATAAGTAAATATATATATTAAACGTTAAAATGTCGAACGCTATCATGGCTGTAATTCGTTAGTTTCATCGTCAGTGCGATTATAGTTTATTACCAATGAAGAGAACCGTATTAGCACCAAAATGCTATCTAATGAATTTTCGTTTCTCAAGGGTTGTATAAATAAAATCAGTTGATCATATAAATCATGAAATTTGAAAATCTTCACATATATCTCGTGGTAACTGAAAAAATATTTGTACTTTAGCTTTGAAGGAATAAAAAGGACGATCGCTCTTAACCAAAGAACAGTTTAACTTAAAACTAATAGTAATTATTTTATTTATTGTGATGTTGTCAGGAGAAGTGTTAATGTATTTTTTAAGTCTATATATTTTTTTAATACTGACCCTGGAAACTGGTTTTGATGGATCAGCACCTATTCGATAAGCTGAAGCGTCTCCAGCTACAACAATAGGAATCGATGAGTCGTTGTGTGTTATTAATAATTCCAAGCTAACTATGGAGTTATGGTGTTACAAAACGCCACATCAGACTCTTTTGTCATGTTCCAAATGCTCTTCGTCTATAGTGTACCATTTAATGGCGTGCAAATATCATATATCGAAGTAAAGAACGCTAAATAAAACTCATCAAGTCCAATGAATAATTGTAGCTTCGAGACATAAGAGTGAGTGGGCATCGTTTTGATAGCTCGTACATTTTTAGTGATCCAGTCTGCGACCGTCGGCATCAATGATGAACTGCAAATACTTTATTGACTGCAATAAAAACTGGCATTTCTTTAGGCGTAACAAAACTCTTGTAACCAAAGCGTTGCAGAGTCAATAGAGTACGTTCCTGCCGCTGGTTTAATGTTGTCAGAACCGTTTAAATGTCATCGAGATAAGCCGATAATTACGAGATACTTGATACATGGTATCCGTTGTTCGCCGAAAGATAAAAGTGGTAGACTTGACTCTGAAAAAATTACGATGAGTATTGACAGTAAGGAGATCTCCTGATGCTTCAACTATTTTTATTTGCAAATAAGCAAATGCAAGATCAGGCTTTGCGAAAAACATTCCCCCATTTAGCACAGTATACAGATCTGTGGGAACATACAGAGGATAATTAGGCTTTTCCCATGCTACATTGAGACATGCATAAAAACCAGCCTATAAACATATTGTGCCGTTAGCCTTTTTGATGACAACATTAGACGCTTGTTAAGAAGAGTAACAAACATCAGTAATAGCAATTCTTTTTAAGGTGATTCAGTCATTTTTCTGCTGTTGATAATGTCGCATAAGGCATGGGTCTACTGAGACGGGAAATATTCTAAGCCCCAGGTCTTGACCGGATGATGGCTTTCATTGCAGAATACAACCAGGGTAGGAAAACAGTTGAAAACTGTCATTAGCTTACTCATATATGCTTCAAGTCATGAGGTTGTGATACCAGGTAGTATATGACGTTTTGCGTGACATCGGCTAATTTCAGCTGGTTAAACCAAATTAACCAAGTAAATTTACGTCAGCTGTCGTTATATTACATACACAGCAAACCACGAATGTCGGAATGATACTTGACATTCCAATTTTCATAGCAACCGAAAAAATTATGAAATGCAATACGAGCATCTTGTGTTATTGACTGTATTCAAGTGCGTCCCATCCTCTCCTTTTGATAGGATGGCGACGTGTTGTACTTGTTCCATCTGTAGTCTTAACGAATGCCAGCTTATAAAAAGAGTATTGGGTAAGCTCCCACCTGGAGATGAGCTTTGACACTAAGATACTTGGTTGAGCCGATTGGTAAAGGATCTATGAACAGTCTCTTCCGTACAACAGTCAAAGACTTCAGCCGTTGACGACGGCCATAGGCTTAAGACTATAATCGTCTTCATTCATAATCACATTCAAACATCAGTGTCGAGTATTAAACAATGACGAGTAGAGGTGGAAATGTACACCTAATGTCTGTACTGTGTCTGAGAATAGGCGATCACGTGCATTCAAAGGCAGGATCAAATTACTATTCTTGTCCAGCTCACTTGCATTTAACCTTTGAAGAAGCAGCCAAACCTTTCAATCATCATCTTGATACGCAAAAATAAATCTAAAAAGGTCTCCATCATCATTTCAAAAGTACTGTCAGCATCAGGATCATAACGAAACTGAGCAATGCTTTTTGCAACTCCATCGACTGATGTTGCTGTGGTTTCATTATATATGTTGGGCCATGTAAAGGGCGAAATCTTGATACTAGCCAAAATTAGAGATAGTTTCCACTGCTGCACAAGTAATTATTCCAACTTAGAAGGATCTGTGTGTCAAAATAATCCACCGTCACCTATATTGAGATGTTGGAGAAGAATTTTAGCCTGGATGGATGACCTGAGCTCAGAGAACTAAACACCACCACCACGACGGTCGCCCATTGGTATTTTTTAATGCTATTAATAGATCACCTACCTCAGTGAGCGGAAATCAGAACAATGACTCAGTAACACGATAGGCTATTCTAATCCACTCTTCCTAGAACCAAGAAGTCCTGATAAGGCGTAGAGTATGTATTCTGCAAGCCCTCAGAAAATACTTACATCAAGCTTATTTATACAGTGATGGAAAAGCCCTTGGGAAAGGCGTAAAATAGGGTTCTAAAATAATCTATGTCACAGTGACCGATAGGGATGTAATTATTAGTTATCAGTAAGTAGTTACAAACGGAAACCAGTACCTACACGTAGAAAACTAGGTACATCAAACGCAAATCGAATTCGCGCTAGTGAATGATCAGTATTATATAACCAGGAATTTCCAAAACTTCTTGATAATCTTAAGCGTTCCTACTACTGATTTGCAGATGCGGATGCGTTTACATTTTGTCATTACGGTAAAAAACAATCATTGCAAGCTGCTCAATATAATTTATAGGACTTACAGTATCAGAATACTGCCAACCATTTATATCTTACCTGTATATTATCTATTGCATCAGGATCACTGATTTATATGGTGTATTTTTATCTACATTTGAACACTAATAGACAGCATCACCTAGGAACAAAGGTTTGGTAGATTGTGCTGAGCGATAAAGGAGTGATGTGACTGTTATATGCATTGAAAGGTCATAAAACGGCGTTTCAGTAAACTGACCGACCCTGATAAATAATCTACGTCTCATTATAAAAGTCTTCGAAATGTTACTCTGAATAATTTGGAACGCTGGAATTCTAGTTAGGCGTGG
Source organism: Schistosoma turkestanicum (assembly GCA_944470395.2). Classification (NCBI taxonomy): domain Eukaryota; kingdom Metazoa; phylum Platyhelminthes; class Trematoda; order Strigeidida; family Schistosomatidae; genus Schistosoma; species Schistosoma turkestanicum. The sequence goes on from CALYCR020000583.1 coordinate 11,033, forward strand.
GCGTATTCCAAGAGGTATAGATAACTGTTATATCAGGTAGACGACTAAATCAATATGACTTGTGCAAGTTGATCCACTGACTAAATAAATAATTGTTTTTAGTGATAATGTTATCAGTATGGATTCAACCACATAATTTTTATCTAACGCCGTATTTATACTGACCGAAGTCCCTAAACCAAATAGCTCATTAAAAAAAGCATATCGAAGTGTATACCACAATATGTGAGTGAACGGATCCCCGTTACGATATTCTTTCAAAAATGGCGGACCTAGGTCTTAAAATAACCTCAACCTCAGCTTGATAGCATAGTCGGGAAGAAGAAACGGAAACCATCCACGTGAGCCTGTTCAGATCAAACACATGTCGTTAACACTAAACACATTATACACATTATACTTTATGTAACTGAACATACGGATGTAGTTAAAGTATTGATGGTACTTTGTGCTGAAGTAAAACTTTGCTTAGAATTTACACGGATGTAGGCTGAAGTGATCTTCAAGTCGACTCCAACGTTCCGGTTTGCGATTCTGAAAAATAACCAAAGCCCGTCGATGGAATGAAATGTGTTCTGTATGCACATCGATAATTTGAAGGGAAATAGTTACATCATCAGGATGCAGTCGGACAAAGTGGTTGTCTCATTATCTGAACCTGAACTATCACGAGACAAGCTTAAGTGAAAGACAGTTTCCAGTTGACCTGATAGTTCGCAACTTGCAAAAGAAGCGCCATTTTGATGTATCTAATCGCTCATACGTAATACGGTAGGTGTCGGTTATTTCTTTTCATTCTTGCAAGCTAAAACAGTCATTTCGATTTTGTCACCCTGTTGCGATAATATTTGTTATATGTGGTAATGGCTTGACCTTGTTTACTCACTGAAAACTAAATAAGAGTTGTTTCCCAAAATTTATATAACTATATCCAAACTGATGAACGCGATTTAATCTTGACAGTTAGAAAATAGTGTTTCGTTGGTTGCTATTACAGGCGTTCTTATATGTCTACTGTGATTCTGACAGTTTAAATTAAAATCGTCCTTGGTTTAAATGTTTATTATTGGATGTTGTTAGGAATATGTTGGATGTTTCAAATCCAAAAGGTTTAAACTTGTAAAAGACAATCGTTTTCACTTTTCAACTGGTCGGTGATAGCTGCCGTAAAGTTTGTACTCGTAAACCTGTACGTTTACGATTGCTTAGTTTGCCATTTTCTGAGATATCACTAGTGAATTTCGATTCCGTAGACGTTTTGAAAGCAGCTGAAGTTTTTAAGACAGCTTAAAATACGTTAGTTAGATGTGCTATAGCATTACTGTCACAACAAATGTTTCCAGATAATTTTATTTTCTTAGATTACATGAAGCTGGTCTCTAAAGTCTGAAATTATCTCATCGGTAACTTCAGACTACTCACATTGCCGTTCTACATATTCCGTTCATCGATAATGTTAATGTGTTGTTTGCTTCCGTAAGGCTTAATAACTTCTTGTCTAATCAACAAGCAATATAGTGTTTATGTAAGTTCTCGTTAAAAAAACATTTGCAAAAATTTTATTTCTTGTTACTGTCACAAATAATACAGAGCCAAAATTTTCTTACACTCTAAAATCAAATTTAGATTTGTTTAGAACTAACTACTATCATCAGTTGTCGTCATTAGTAATAAATATATATATATATATATATATATAATATATATATATATATATATATATATATATATATATATATATATATATATCAGACTCACAAGTACACATAAACTTATACCAAATTTGTGTAAAAATGCGTGTAAACAGTCCAAGATATATTTCTTTTTTTTCAGTTATTCGAAATGAAGTCTTCAAATAATTCTGAAAATCGAAGTGATGTATCTATCATATTTCTACTGGCAGCGCTGCAGTTTCATCTTGAAGTCTCAGATCTGAAATTACTGCATGCTGATTCAACAAGTACCCGACCAGTGTGATTTTATCGCATGACAGTCAACAGAAGCCGTTGGCCAAACGTTTTAGTTCCTCTGTTTGTGTAATTGTGACAATCTAATCGAATAATATCAGGATGATGGCATTTTAGATCAAATACACAAGGAGGGAGTAGACAATATAATCTATTAATATTGTAATTTGAAGAATTATTTTCAATGGAGTAACGAGAGAACAATAATTAAAAATCACTAACATC
>CALYCR020000584.1:0-12900 GCA_944470395.2 Schistosoma turkestanicum
TAAATTTTCAAGCCAAGTTAATTTCGAATATTACTTGGTAGTCATCTAAGGGATTTAATTATTACTGTTTTGCTGTTGACATGAATAAATCCTACACTATATGAAACCTTACTAGGGCTAGAGAAGATTTTCGTCAACTTTTATCAAGTTTCTCCACTAGAATTATGCTGTATTGGCTGGTTGCCACAGTAGTATACTGGTGACGTATATGGTGACCGATTTCGACGTGTTGCTAATCTTCGTTATTAGCTCGTCTAGAAAAATCGTTACTAACTAGTGTCTGACGGTTTATTAATCAGAAGGTGAACTGGAAGTGTTGAATATGTTAACTTTTTGGCGCACCACAAATAGAACAGCAGACTATAAGCGCTAAAAGATAAAATCGTCATGAGAGCGCCGGAAAACAAGCAAGCGAGTGAACAGGCGAATGAACGGATGAAGTGATGTGGAGAAGGCTAGTGAGCCAACTCCAAGAGATAAAGCATGACTAAGAATTTCTTGTCAGACAAAAATAAGACAGACATGTGCTAACGAGATAGGTATGCACACAGGTGGATAAAAGCGACGAATGGTTGACAAGGTCAAAAGACAAGCGGGAAATGTCATGTGAGCTCATACAAACCAGACAATAATAAGAACGAATGGTACACGTAAATTGTTGCTGCACAAATGGTTTTGTCAACTAAATTAAGTTCTGCTTGTCCACGACCTTACCTTTGATTAGACCTAGGACTGTAGATTGTGCACATTGGAGCTCAACGTTTAGACCACTGAATCAAGATACATTGATCAGTAAGTGTAACTTTAGTTAATGTATCGTATTGCTGGACCACTTGTAGGTACCTCCTGGGACTCCAGAAGTTTCTATTCGGTATTAGTTAAAAGACACTAGGTAGCGACTAAATAGAATAGAAGACCGTTCAGAAATATGACGAACCAGCTGAAGTTAGTCATGGACACTGTTAAACTCGAAGGTCTAGGGCTTAAAGTCTCGTTTATGAGGTCGAGGACCCTGAGTTCTAGTCCCGGTTACGATGTTATGTATGTTCAGTATTGAAGAGTCCCTTAATAAACACATAACAAGTAATCAGTGACTCCTGGTTTATAATAAGTGCGCACTCGCAACTCCTGCTTCTCGCGGGAATCGAACTCGGGACCTTCAGACTCGCATGCGAATTCCTAACGTCTGGATCATTGAGCCAGCATCCGACGGTGTTAATGTCTAACTCTGATCAACTTATTGGTGATCTAACAATAATTCACACACGATTATAATGTAAAACAACGAAATAAAAATAAAAAAAATATACTCAATAGTGACTAGCTTCATGAGGAAATTCTCACTGTCCTAGTGCGATGTGACTAGTAGAGTTCAACCCTGTTGGATGTAGGAGGTAACTATCGAAGACAATGGGTGAGCTTGGATGCCGGTTCAGCGGTCCGGAGGGTAGGCGTTCGCGCGCATGACCGAAAGTCTGGGTAAGTAAGAACTAAATGAGATGATACTTTGAAAATGTGAAATTTTTAAAAATATTCCGAAGTTCTGATTAGACTTGGAACCGTAGATTGTGCACATAGGAGCCCAACTTTTAGACCATAAAGCTAGGATTCACTGATAAAAGAGTTTAACTCTAATAATTCCCCGTAATGCTGGACCATCTTGTTTTGCCACCTGTAGGTATTTTCTTCAACATGAACGTTTAAATAATGTATGAATTATTGTTAGACCACAATTAAAAATCTGGAAGCACTAGATGGCATTTTGTCCAAATATGGTACTTGTTATGCCTGCACATAAACACGTCATTTTCATAAGCTTGAACTATTACGAGTTTACTTAGTTGGAGAACGAGAGCGAGGATCGAGGATCCGGCGACACGACATGCTACTCAAATCCGATTATCTCAACCCCCATATTGAGTAAAAATAAGAAGACTTGATATGAATTCAAACCTGTACTCTACAAGCATTCACGAGGTCCGAATCCAGAAGAGAATCAGGATCCGGGACCAGGTCCTGATCCTGGTCGTAAAATGTTACAGATAATGCGTATTTATACATTTTGGTTGAATGAGGAACAGCATCGAAGTCTGCGACATTGAGAGTTAAGACGACCAATAGGAAGCAACATTTGAATTGACATTGACAGTCAGGATGACCAATAAGAAACAACATTGGATATTGGATGAATATCCTAACAGTACTCAACGTTAATGAGTATCCTTGACTTCTGCTACTTTCAGGAATCGAACTCAAGACCTTCGGACTCGAATCAGAATGCTTAACCTCCAAACTACTGAGCCAGCAACGAACAATGGTAATGTCTAATTCTGATCAATCTAATAGGGGTCTAACAATGATTATTCAGGATTTCAATTTATATCAACCATCTCTTCATTATTCTTATGTAAAGATTATAAACGTGACTAGCTACGTGAGGAGATTCTCAGAGTTTTAGTGAAAAGACGTGATTAGTACATTTCAACTGTGTTGGGTGTTGATATTTACATCCGGAAGATAATGTGTAAGGTTGCGCAAAACTTTAGACTCATTACTATGAGACGTTAAATTAATCTAATTCCGGTTCAGTAGTCCAGAATGTAAGTGTTCGCGTGCAAGGCCGAAGGTTCTGTCTTTGAACTCTGCGAGCGGAAGGAGTCGTGTATGAGCGCACTGCTGTTGAATCCCATCCTAGGACGAAACAGCGGTCACTCAGTGCTTCTAGCTTTCTAATAGTGCTCTGCTAAAATGATTAATTCAACGATTTCCATAATACCATAACGCAAAGAAAAACAAACAAGTACTACAGATTTGTTTACCGTTAAAAGAACGAAGCAGGTAAACATCATCGAAGTTATGTGATTTTGATTGGCTTCTCCATTTTCTTTTGCTTATGTTGTCTATTTTCAATAATTTTCTGTACAAACACGAATATTATTTCACTTGATTAAAAATCTTATGACCATAAATTTATTTTCTTTTTCTAATTGACTTGTTATTATCTGTGTATTGATGTATTAAAAAGAAAATGAAATATTAATAATAATATTAATAGTATAATTAAAAAAACAATTTGAATAAAAAAAGATATTTTTGAAAATCTCTATTATTATACACTGCTTTTTACAATTAGGAATATTGTTGGGAACGGTAGATTACTAGAATTCACTTCGAAAGGGTCCTAATTTTGAACATTTCTTGTTTTCACGCATGGGCCGCTTAGATGACCTTGAGATCGGCAATCCTTGACTGTCATTGGTTGATATGGTATTTTGGTGCGCTATTTTTCTGGCTATCTCAAGGCATCCAACTGTATCAAAAGACAAGCTCTAAATTCGAATCCTCAAGGACAAAGCAAGAGTAGAAGCCCAAAGAACACATTACGCCGAGAAATAGGGTCAGACATAAGAGGATTGAACAACCATTGGATGGAACTGGAAAGGAAGACTCGGGATAGAGTAGTTCGGACAATGCTGGTCTGCAGCTTTTGCTCCATTGGGCGGTAACTGGCTTTCGTAAAAAGTAAGTGAAAACATTTTTTTCAGTTCTACTCAGTCTAAATATGTAACTTCAATACATGTAATTCATTTATTCTAATAGTAATAGTTTTAATAATTACATGCTCTTGTTTGTATAATATGTTGGATAATTTTGGATATATATCCAACTAATATCCTTACGTAAGCAGTTATTATAACTAACCAACTAACAGTGTAATTTTTTTCTGAGATCTAATTTTACACTTCTTTAGATTACACATTTGAAACCATGAAACGATTAATGTTAGACCACTATTAGAAACCTTGAAGCACTGGACGGCCGTTTCGTCCTGGTATTGGACTCAGCAGTGCGCATCCACGACTGCTGAACCTCGCAGTATTCGAACCCAGGACCTTCGGTCTTGTATACGAACGCCTAACATCTGAACCATTGAGCCGGGACCCAACAATGTTTAGATTGTAAGTGATAGCTGTGTTGTTTCTCCATAAAATTACTAGGAGACATCGTTCAACCAACTAATCACCATTTCGTTAATATCGATAAAGAAAATATCCTGTTGCTCAATTTGTATTGTTTTTTTATTGTCTGAATGTGAATATCTAGTAAATAAAACAAATAAATATTATTGTTATTTGAATGATTGAACATAGAATATTTTAAACAAGATGAATTTCAATTATTATTTTCATTTAAAAGACAACTAGCGATTTGTTTTATAAACACTTTCTAAATACGATAAAAGTACAATTTTTTCGGGTGAATACTTGATGGAAAATCCATTGAGGTGTGTTGATCAGATTTGTATCTATTATGTGTACGATTGAGTTGAATCGAAATAAGGAATCGATCAATTTTAAACCATCATTAGAAACCTGAAAGCATTGGATGACTGTTTAATCTTAGTACAGGATTCATCAGCAGTGTACATTTGCGAAATGCACATAGAAGAATCGAATCGAATATGTTCGGTATTACTTGTGAATACTTAAAACTCTAGACTATTGAACCAGTATCCAGCAGTGATAATATCTAACTTTGATCAATCCCGGATATTGTACAACTGTACCCGATGTCTTCGTTAGGTAACTGCCTACACCCATCACGGTTGAACTTCACAACTTCTCATTAGAACTCATAGAGTATTTTCTCGCAAGGAAGCACATTTTAATGATTTTCATGATATAGTTGTATAGATTGCTGATGAGTTCCACAGTAGGACGAAACGACTGTCCATTGCTTGCAGCGTTCTAATGGTGATCTAACACTGATCGATTCATGATTTCAGTGAGAGAATAAATCATTTTGACCCATAAATTATGATACTGGAAACAAATCTGTATGTTAAATTATTCAAAATATTTAAATCCTGATTACCGAAACGGAGTTCGTGATTTTTTATATCTCCATTATTTCATTATTCCAACCGAGCCTTCTGTATCTCAGCACGTATATAGAAGGCTCCATTGGCTTTTGCCAACTTGTTTCACCAGTGGGACAGGCGAGATATCCGTTTGTTGAACAAACGTAAAGTCTGCTGTGCAGCAGTTTGCTTCGTTCTCCTATATAGATGCGAAACATGACCGGTAAGAGTAGAGAGCATTCGTAGGTTATTAGTATTCGATTGTAGATGTCTTTGAAGCATTGCTCGTATATCCTGGGACAACCGAGTAAGCAAGGATATAGTTAGGAAATAAATACGAGTTAGGGATGGCAGTTTAATAGATGAAGTAGTGAAACGTCATCAGTTGAGATGGTTGGGAAATGTGTTACGTATGCCCAACTGCTAACTCCCTCAACTAGCTATGTTTTGTGGTGTAGGAGTAGGTTGGGGGAAAGCTAGTGGCGGCCAGACCAAAATATGGCAGAAATCCATGAAGTTACTAACGAGTGGACTGAGTCATGTTGGTAGTTGATTGGTAGCTGATTGAGGTCCGCGAGACGAAAGTCACCGAAATGGCTCCGAATCCTTTACAATGACGCAGGTGCATTTATTCATTGTGTTCTCTCAAATTCTAACCTCCTGAATTTCTCATCACCTTCTCTTTTTAAATTTATTTCACTGAATTATACCTTTTGAATAATTTCTGCGAACCCTAATCTTCTCCATTACTGCTAATACTTCTACTATCTCTACTACTGTGCAATTTGAATTGACAATTGCGTCTCTGTGCTAATGTGGTATGGCAACCTGAACTTATATACTCATGTACGAAGTTCTCTGTTGTAAGTGACTGACTGACTGACTGACTGAATACTTCATTATTGAATAAACTGAATTCAATGTACAGTCTTGTTCTTTCAAAAAATAAATTTAAATTTAAAATCAAAAAAGTTTTTAATTGATCTAACTGTACTTCTGATTCAAAGATTGTGCTGTTTAAGGATTAGAAAAATCGATGATACATATATATATATATATATCAATAGTATGTCAGTAATATGCGCCAGATAAGATAAAAATCCACAAGGCTTTGTTTTATTACTTTAACATTTTTTTTTAAATAAAGAAATAAATCCTGAAATGATTTCAAATAATCATAAAATAGTTGAAGAAATAATCGACAGTAATGTAAACGTTTTTGTTTAAACGGAAGTGTGTCTATTGTACTTCATATTGTAACGCTTAGTCATACATATGCGTCTGTGTTACCCTCAATGTAGCATTGATCACCGACCAGCATTCGCGGAAATTGTTCTGTCCCGAGCCTTCCTTTTCGTTTCCTATCCAATCGCTAATCATTCTTTGCATGTCTTTTTTCAACTCCCAGTGCAAAGTATTCTTTAGTTTACCACATTTCCTTTAATACCGAAGAGACAACTAGATAATTAGTTACTATGGTAGTCAACATTTGTGTTTAGTCAGTTTCACTGTCACCGGTACAACGATCAAGTTCACTTTCGATTGAATCAGTCATACGTTTTTTCGTATCAACATCTGCTTAAATAATGGTCTCGAAAGTTTTTTTTTATGCAGGAAAATTAGTTGTTTTTTTTTCAAAAACGATAATTTATCAAAAATTATCGACAATAAATCTTACTCACTTTGCCTCAAGATTGTAATTTTCGTGACTGACTGTTACGTGTTCACTTGACTGACAACATTTTGTCAATTTCACGTAAAAACCGTGGAACGTAAAACGTGAACTTATTCGGACAGCATCTTCTTCGGGGAAAATAATTCATAACGTCTATGTCGATATATGTATGCATATATATATATATATATATTCGTATTACGTCACTTATTATGTCTGATTAGTAAAAGTGCTCGAAATACAATCTAACATTTACTCAACTCGTTATCTAAAAAAAAAAATGATGACAATAGATAAAAATAGCTATCAAATTTGACTAATAAATATCTGGAATAATCTATACAATTTGTGTTGGGGATGTTAGATCCCCAAAATTCGCTTGATAATGCCGTATTTCGGTTTTCACGTTCGCCAGCATGGGCTGATCAAATGACCTTGAGATTTCAATTCCCACCAGGAAAATCAATGGCTGTGATTGGCTGCAGTGTATTTTAGTATGCTATTTTCTTAACTGTCTCAAGGACGTTGTTATGTTGTATAAATAAACGAGAGTTGTATGCTTGATTGTACTGGATTGCTGGGTGTTTGTAGAATATACTTTCTACGCTTACCAAGACTTCTGTTTTACCGTTTGGATTCAAGGTAGCCTCCCTGGAAGCTGGTAAAAGTATCGTTCGCGTTTATCGACTAAGGTAAAATCGTAATAGCATCAAGCATACTAAGTGACGAACTTATCAATTTGACAATCACAAAATTCATCATCATAAAAATTAATGTTGATGCGAATCAATTACGTACAAAAAGAATTGTCATGCGATAACAAATTCCACTACTGTACAACATCACAAACAAACCAACAAACCAGCCATATTCAATGAAATATTGTACATTGAATAAAAATTTATTTTTACGTGAATATTGGACAGTACAAAGGCAAAGTTAAAATAATAATAATTGATAATAACTGATAATTGATTAATTGAATGAAAATGTAATTTAACAAATTTGATGTTATATAACGTTTTGAAATTATCTAAAATAGTTTGACTTAAAAACGACAACTGGCAATTTAGGAAATTGACTAATGAATCATCCTTCATCTACAAGTCATGACATAATGACTGTATTATTTCACTGAAATCATGAATCGATGATCAATGTTAGACCACCACTATTAGAAACCTGGAAGCACTGAAAGTCGATCATTTCCCGATATTAGAACGTGACGGCTGTTCAGTGTTTGCAAGTTTCTAATCATGGTCTAATGTTGATCACTGATTTTTGATTTCAATAAAACTCAATACACTTCATAATGCTTTAATAAAAAGCACATTATTTATGAAAAATTATTAATCAGACTTGAACAACGCTAAACCATCAAGACTTTTTATTGGATAATCACGGGAAAACAGAATCGAATAACAACGTCAATTTCGGGACATTTGGTGACAATCCATAGTAATTTATCACCTAGAATTGTCTAAAATAGACTAGTAGTGACGACATTTCCAACTATAAAATCAGGTTGTGTATGTTTGAATCTTACAGAATGCATCAGTCCCGTCAAGAAAATTATCACACTCTGTACATGAGTACCAAATAGTGTGACGTGTAGGTCCTGAACTTCCTGATGACCGTGTAAAACTACGGACATCAACAAGAAACGCTCCGTTATGCTTAGTGAAATTGAGTATTGGCTACACTTTAACTTGATCGAAGAAAGTTGAGCAGTATTCAAACTAAAACTTTCACATATTTGTCTTATTAAAAGGTTGTTCAAATTATTTGTAACATCTACAACAATTTCAAAATCAGTAGTATGATTAGTAGAACAATAAAGAGAAAACAGCATCAATATCAAAATTTATAAATTTTATTACTCACTTAATATCAAAGACAACTAACTATACAAACAGATGATTTTAGGAACTTATTAATAATTATAATACAGTATGAGTGAACCATTTACAGACTGTCTAACACATGTCAATCCCAATGGAGAATGGGCAACCAACCTGAAATCTACTACCAACATGATCCATGGCCTCCTTGGGTCCACGAGATTCCATCCTATGAGAGCCGTTTGTGCTTGTTTGAACAGCATCAGTTCAACTCCTTGTGTATGTGAAGCATTTTACTCTTCATGACCAGCGTATAACCGCTATTCCCCTTAAGCTTGTTTCCGTTGTCCTACCTTTGTCCAGTGTGTTTTACTGATTCCGAACAGCTCGAGGTTGTATCTTTTCATTTCTGCTGCAACTTGAAATAGTCTTCCAGTCTCCCACAATGTACGAACGTTCCATGTACCTAAAAACATGGTTACTGTGGTTGTCAGAAAAGGCATCGGCCTCATGACTCCAGAGGGAACTCGGCTTTCATCACGCGACGTCATAATTCTTCTTCCAACTCCCAGGACAGAGTGAAAATGGTTTGGATTATTTTTTCTGGTTAGCGTTTTTTTGGTGGGATGGGGTCGCCAACCCCATGTCCAACCCCTTCTCCTTTATCCGGGCTTGGGTCCGGCAGTAGCCCCGAAGGGACTACAGGTGGAGTTTTTTATGTCTATTCCTATTTATTAATTAATTCATAGGCATCAATAAGTTTATGGGCATAAAATTATCTCTCTCTCTCTCAACATAATACAAAATATAGACTTAAGATTAACAACAAAACTATGCAATTTAGCAAACTCATTTCCCATTTTAATCCGTTTATATCAGTTTTCAAAAACAGGTCAATTGATACTGTACAATGATAATTATATAAAAGTAATATGGATAATCACAAATCCGATTTGTATTTCGGTCAAAGAACACAGGCATTTTTTTTATTGAGCGTTGACTTCAATGCTCCAAAGCAAATTCATCATATTATGTTGTAGAGAAAAGAGAAAAGTAGAGAGTGAGAGAATAATTATCATTACAAGTGATGAGGATAAAGTTAAAATGTGAAAATATGTTGTAGTAGTAGTGTGGTGCGAGCTACTTATAAGTAGTATATGATGCGAGTGTCAACGTAATGTCTGGCAGCAGAAGATGGGGGAAGATCAAGAAAGGAAGAGTGGGAACACAATGGAATTTGTATGAAACGCATGAATAGTGAGTGAAATGTCAGACAATGGATTGATGATGGATTGAAGATTTGCGAATTAACGATTTACGATATGGTTTTCCTATTTTACTGAGTAACTCTGTAATTTTCGTTAAATACAATTCGGTTGCCCTCACGTGTGTTCTCCTTCACTACAGTAGTAGTAGTAGTAGTAGTAATAGCAGTATTTTTTAGCTAAAAAACATAGATTGTCTCTCGCTTTGGACAATTTGGTTAATTCATTCTTCTCTTGGGTGATAAATTCACACCTTTTTTGTTGCTCTTGTCAATGATACACCGGTAACATTGTTTTGATGGTACTCCTCGAGTATTTGTGTGTGTCGACTACTTGTCAGTTAATCCATCAACAGCAAAGTAGAACGTCGTGCATACTTACATCAGTGTTCAAGTAGCCATAGCACATTAGAGCAGAGATGGGAACATCTGAAGGTTAGGATTTGAGAGAACATAATGAATGAATGCAGCTGCACTATTGTAAACGGTCATTCAGGGTATCTAACCAGCGACTATTATCATCTCGAGGGGCCCAACAACGTAGTCGAAACCTACAAACATGACTCAACCCACTTGTCAGTGACCTTATGGATTTGCGATATGTTGTAGTTTGGCCGACCCTAGCTTTCTTCCAACCGATTCCTACATCTCAAAACCTCATCTATTGATCTGCCATCCTTACCTAACACACGTTACCTAACTATAGAATTGCTTACTTGGTTGTTTCCGGATATACAAGCAATGCTTCAAAGACATCTATAATAACCTTCGAATGTCCTCTTCTCTTACTGTTCATGTTTCGCAGCCATTAATTAGGATGGAGAGAACTGTAAGCTAGATATATCTAGATTGCAAATCATTAATACTATCTATAGAGGATGTTCTAAATTCGACTGTTACTCACAAGTTAAAAATAACTGCCTCATTTTTTTTTTTGAGTAAGAATATAAAATTTTTCATTTCAGAAAAAAAAATATGTTCTTATTAATTTTGTTAATAAAATTTTATTACAATTAACTTTATCTAAAATTTACAGAAAATGTAAACTTATTTTTTCTCATTGTACAGTGGTGTAGATTATTGAGTTTCATTGAAATCATGAATCGATTAATGTCAGATCACCAGTAAGAAGACTGAAAGTACTAGACAGCCTCTTTTATTCTTGTCTGGGACTTATCCCTACGCGCGAAGATCGAACCCGAGGCCTTCGGTCTCGTACACCGTTGAATATACATACTGGAAGGAAACGACCACCCAGTGCCTCCAGGTTATTAATGTTTATCTAACAATGATAAATTCATTATTACGATGAAATCAGTCCGTTAGTCAGTTACAACGTAGAACGTCATGCATGAGTACGTAAGTTCCGGTCCGGTTGCCAAAACCGCATCAGCACAGGGACCCAAACTGTCAGTCCGAATCCCATAGTGGTAGGAGATAGTAGAAGTTCTAGCAGTAATGGAGAAGATGAGGGTTCGAAGATATAATCTGAGAAGTATAATTCAATGCGATAAAGCTAGAAAGAGAAAGGTAGAGATGATGGGCATCACCTCTATCAAGTTACGCAGTACTTATAACAGATACGCAAATATTAGTATAGATGTATCAATATTCATATATCATTGTGTATTAATCTAAATCAGAACATATCATAACTTGAAGTTCTGAAAAAGAACTTTTCATACTGTTAATATTTACAATTTCAAATTATTTATTACATAAATGCTCTTTCCACTACGAATTATTGAATTCTCCATATGTACAAGAGTTTAAAACTCAAAAGAAAGTTAATTTCATACACAAGTAGTATATTTTCAGGCAGAGCTTCGGAGGTTTGTGTTTTTACACATTTAAAATCGTCAATCAATCATTGTTAGACTACCATTAGAAACCCACAAGCACTGGAAGACCGTTTCGTCCTTTTATGGGATTCATCAGTAGTAGTGCGCATCCACGACTCCTGCATCCCGCGGGATTCAAACCAGGGACCTTCGGTAGTGTGCGCGAACGCCTAATCATCGGACCACTGAGCCGACATCAAACAGTGTTAATGTAGTATAGCTTTCAGTAAAAAACAATATTTAGAATAAAAGTTTATTCACTCAACTAACTATTTTATGCTTTTTATCACGTCAGGTTATTTGTAGTAAGCTAAAATTACGTGAACGCAATGCGATTGGTCAGTATAAAATTGTGACCGTTGATGAATTTTATTGCGGTCACGAATCTGAAACCACTGAAGAGAGAGAGAGATATTTCTTTCTAGTATAGGACTTCTGAGTAGTGCATAATACCTTATCTCACTATTGTTCCCCGAACTCAGCAACTCCGATGTTCGCTAATAAACGACAAGACGAGAAACCATAAGTGCAGGAGTTCAAGTGTATCAGGTGTAACAAGGGTATGCACGAAGACAATCTCAAGGAAGTACCTTGAATGAACATTATACACCACTAAATTATAGCTCATTGGTAAGATTTAGCTTTTTTCCGGCATGGCAACTTGAATTTATGTACTCCTGTACGAAGTTCTGTGTTGTTACTGAATGACTGACTTACTGACCGACTGATTTTCCCGTACACAATATTTTCTATTCACCTGGATCATCAGATCAGATAGGATGGGGAAATTAAAGATCCGCTGGAATATTTGACTTGATTGTTTGATAATTCTAATCTAACTGACAGTTAGTCAATAAGAGGACAAATATTCTGTAACTAATGTTTACTAACTCTCTCTCCATTCTACTAACAATGAAGAGTATTTTTTTCTGTATCAATAATATAGACTAAATTACTTGGTTTCTTGTTGATGGTATAAACATATTTGATAGAGAAAAGATAATTGATGAAATATATGATAATTTTTGGGGAAACATGTGTATTGCAGTGTATTGTACAGTTAGTTTTATCCTAAGGCAAATCAAATGTATAGAATTTTCGCATTATTTTACTATATTTTTTCTAAACAGAATTTTCTGTTTTTTCCTTTTTTTGTTGTAATGAATAATGATTATTCGGAATAAAAATTTGTGTACAAATAAGTTTATGATTTGGTTGTGATGATTGTTGAATTTCAATGAAGTCATAAATCATTTAATGTTAGAAGACTACTAATAGTAGTAAGAATCTGGAAGCAATGGATGGATGTTTCATCCAAGTATGGGACTTTTTAACAGTGCGCATTTACCTATCCTTGCTCATGGTAATCGAACCTAGCGAAATTCAAGTAAGCATCAGACCATCGAAGCTGGATCTTG
>CALYCR020000585.1:0-13159 GCA_944470395.2 Schistosoma turkestanicum
ATTAACAAGGACAGAGTAGGCTACAGAATACTGGTCAGCGATCTATGATTCATTAGGGCTAAAAGGCAAAAGGAAGTAAGTATTTATGAAGTTGTAACATGTTTTGATAAAGTCAACCACTGTAATTTTTTGTGTTGAACATGAATTTGAATAGAACAATAATCGACACAATCGGCTGTTTGTTTTATTGTGAAACATCTTCAGTTTTAAGTAATGATTGTCCACAATGAAATAAATAGAAGGTTTCACGAAATTCAGAGTTTTCGTTTCCTCGTATTGTAGTGAAGGAGAACATAGGTGAGAGTAACCAAATTGTTTATACCGTAAGTTACAGAGTTAATTGGTAAAATAGGAATATCATATCGTAAATCGTTAATTTGCAAAACATCAATCCATTGTCTGACATTTCACTATTCATGCGTTTGTTTCATACAAATCCCATTGTGTTCCCTCTCTTCCTTTCTTGACCTTCCCCTATCTTCTGCTGCCAGACATTAGGTTTTTTACTCGCGTCATATACTACTTATAAGTAGCGCGCACCACAGTATCATTAATTTATTCCAACAATAAATTTTATTTGTTCAATGGTTTTTGTAAACATAAACGTGTAATTTTCACTGTGCTAAGGATTCTAAAAACTAATTGCATACTTTTGCTTATCTGTGAAACGAGTTTCGACAGTTAACTAACAATTTGTTCTAAGCGTAAATAAATTTTGGTGAAACGTATTAGGTGGGCTCTCTTAACATCAAACTACAAAATAATGAAATATTTACTTGAAAATTTATCTAGAAAACTATGACATGAACAGCCTCTGCATCAATTATTCCTCAGATTTTAACAAGATAACTATGAAAGTAAACATCACCGAAAAAAGGCAAATGAATAAGTTGCACTACGAACAAGCTTTAACAAGCAAAAAACCAAGACTATATAATTTATGGAATATAAATCAGTTTATTCGGAAACCGCTTAACCCTGTTATTCTCATGCTACATACACTTTCAACTAACCTCCTTACCCATTGAAATTCCAAATATCATGTTTAATAAAACAAATTTTTGAAATTTAGAAAACAAGAATGTTTATTTTAGTGTGTGTATGCGTGTGTGTGTGTGAAAAGTTTTTTAGTACAAAGTAAATTCGTTTGTTTGCAACATTTTGATATATATGCTTTCTTGATTATTACTAAAATAATATGCATTTCATTTTTTAAAAATATGAAAGATTCCCATTGTGAAAATTAGAACAACACGCATGTAAGCGAACAATATTGTTGTTTTCGATTAGGTCGTCATCAGGCTTTATACTCTAGTATGAATGATTTAGATGAAAATGTTAACCGAATCAAGGCAATTTCAGTCAATAATCATCACAATGAAATTAAATAGAGATTACGTCACTACATATAATATTTGTGAAACCATGAATCGATCAATGTTAGACCACCATTAGAAACCTGGAAGCACTGAAAGACGGCCGTTTCGTCCTGGTATGGGACTCATCAGCAGTGCGCATCCACGACTCCTGCACCTCACAGGATCCGAACCCAGGACCTTCGGTATTGTAGGCGAACGCCTAACCATCGGACCACTGAGCCGGTATCTAACGGTGTTAATGTCTAACTTGATCAAATTCACGGAGTTGCGCAACCTCATACACAGTCTTCGGTAGACACTGCCTACTACAATATTGAAGGTCGTGGGTTCGAATCCTGCGGAGTGCAGGAGTCGTGGATGCGCACTGCTGAGGAGTCCCATACAAGGACGAAACGGCCGTCCAGTGCTTCCAGGTTTCTATTAGTGGTCTAACATTGATCGATTCATGGTTTCAGAAATGTGTAACTTAACAATCTTCACAACCCCGTAATGCAAACTACATATAATAGGCAAAAGTACAAGTGGATGCCAGGAAGACAGGTGTACTGATAGTAGTAAGAAAATTATAAAATAGGTCAGGGGTGGATGAATAGACTTCAAATAATCATTAAAAAACATTAAAACCATTACGTAATAAGCAAATGTATAAAAATAAAATAAAATAAGATAAAAAAAATATAATATCAGTCGTTAGTTACGTCATATCCGACCACGGAAGAGATAGGGGTGTTAGAATTTCTTCTGAACACATAAATTGGGCTTGAATGTACTAATTCCTATGGCTTCTGCTATGTGTAGGAGACGGGATCGAACCCCGTTGGAAAATGATTGAGGTATACGATAGATCAGCCGAAAAGACCTAGAATTATCTACAATATGACCACTATCAACCAGGTGTGCTAAGATAGAACTGCGTATTATTTTTGACTGACCCTTCGTAAACCATGCTGGGAGATGTTCACACATTCTTTGGGTGAGTTTCCTGGAAGTACGCCCGATATATCTATCTCCAGAGGAGCAGCAGAATTTGTAACTGCACATAGAGGAGGAGGCTAACTCAGGTAACTTATCCTTCGTTTGGGTAGAGATCGCTGGTCGACTGGAGATGTTTTTATTGATTATTTGAAGTCTATTCATCCACGTTATAACACCTACTATTGATAAAACTTTAGTTATTATATTTTTCATTTCATTGTGATTATCACTCAATTTACCTTGATTGGTTTAACATTTTCATATAAATATTCATGTATATTAGAGTAAAGCCCGATCTAATCGAAAACAGTAATATTGTTCGCTTATATGTGTTGTTCTAATTTCAGTTTTTGTCATGAAGCGAACTAATGAACTAATGGTGAATACTTATCAGTTATTTGATGCAACAGTCGAACCAGTTCTTTAGAGTGAACATTATTTGACATCTTATGAAAAGGCGCTCGTAAAATAGCCGTTTCATTCTCAAGACGTAAATAATAATTCCATGGTTGATGACGGTCTGTGGTACGAGTAGTTTGATGTCGAGCTCATGTCCCAAACTTTCAGAAAAATTAACCTATCCATTCTACTCTAATACTATGAGCTCATCTTCTGACCTTGTCAACTACTCGCTTTTGCCTTGACTGTTCCTCTTCTAGTGTGTTGTGTGTGTGTTTGTGCACTCTAACCTCGCTTATCACATATCTGGCCTACTTTTGTTTGACTTTAAATCTTTAGTCATTCTGCATTGCATGGAATTGGCTCGCTTGCCTTCTACAACAACCAGCAAACATACTGCAATCAAGCACACAAATCTCGTTTATTTATACATCATAGAATAGTCCTTGGGACAGTCACAAAAATAGCACACTGAAATACACACCAGTCAATCACAGCCAAGTATTTTCCTGGTGTGAAATGAAATCTCAAGCTCGCAAACGTGAAATCCAAAATAAGGCATTTAACAAGCGAGTTTTGGGGATCTAACATCCCCAACAGGGTTGAACTGAAGAATAACTTTTAAGGAAGTTTAGACACGCAGCTTGCTCAGTTGTAATCCAAAACAAGTGATTTGGGCAAGTGACGGTTCTATTATTAATCATAAATATAAATATACATCATTAACTAAACAAATTAACAACTCGGTTATTCCTTCAATGATAACACACAGTGCTTCCAATTCTGGAAGAGTGCTCCAATTTACAATCCAAATTGCTTTCTTCCAGTCAGTGCAACCGCTCCAACCAACAGAGGAACAAATCAATATGGCTGTCGCCATGACTAAGTATCAGCTTAAACAACATAAATACAGTTCAGAAAGAAATACAGAAACTCAGTAAAGGCAGAAGAAATAGAAACTATAATAAAATACAAATATTATCATCTCGAAATGGAATAGAACAGATTAACAAAATGTACAACTGAAAGAATCAATAAGAACAAATTACTTATGTTTACATGGAGGGATTTTAACGAAAAAAGCCTCCGAAAAAATGGATCTTATAGTGAGCTCTACTTCAAGTTTGATGTTCTGAACAACATCATCAGCACGAACTTCAGATAGAAGAACAATCAAAGCTCTACAACCCAAACAACCAGCTCAGAGAACGAAACACCACCACAAACTTACTTACTTACTTACTTACTTACTTACTTACTTACTTACTTACTCACTTACTTACTTACTTACTTACTTACCTACTTACTCATTTACTTACTTACTTACTTACTTACTTACTTACCTACTTTCTTACTTACTTACTTCGCCACTTACTTACTTACTTACTTACTTACTTTCTTACTTACTTACTTCGCCACTTACTTATTTACTTACTTACTTACTTACTTACTTACTTACTTACTTACTTACTTACTTACTTACTTACTTACTTACTTACTTACTTACTTACTTACTTGCCTACTTACTTACTTACTAACTTACGACTTGTTACCCCCAATGGAGCATAGGCTTAAACGTACACTGTCCTATGCCTTCCTTCCATGTTCTGTTCAACTGGTACTCATTACTCTCATGTCTGTATTCATTTCTTGGTGTATTATCTTCTTTGATCTTCCTCTTTGTGTTTTGACCTTAAGGATTCCAAGTGAGGGCTTACCTCATCAGGCAATTGGTTGGTGGCCTCAGTGAGTGTCCCATCCACTTCCTGAACTTCTTCCTGATTTGAAAATGGTCAGCTTAAGAGTGCTGGAGAATAGTTTACTTAAAAACCTACTTTATACTTGTCTAACTGTATTTTTTTTACCAAAGCATTAGTATATCTTGTAATAACCTTTAGTTTTCTCGAAAAAAATCCGACCAACTCATTCTCAATCGCTTGATTAGTTCACTGATTAGTTTAGATTTATTTTAAACAGTCAGTGGTGTTTTTTTCTGGTTGTTTTTACCGATATGAATATTAATGACATCATTTTTTATTGTTTGAAAGAGAAAATCATCTTTTAGTTTTAATTATTAATACATAAATGTCGTTTAATAGAAATTGGAGACACATGGAGAGACATTGACAGGTAAATATTTCAGTCTGTAAAAGAAAGGATGCCTAAAGAGTTGCGGGAAATAATATATATCATCAAAGATTTCTTTATTTAATACGGTTTTGAAAGTAGTTATTATTGAGAACAACAGGTACAATGATCAATAAAGGCTTTTTTAAAGCGAATAATTGCCAAAACACTGATGATTGAAAATATATCGGTTCATGTTAGACAAATTTGTACAGTGGACGAATGATTATAATGTTTAAGTCGAAGTGTCAAGCATAAATCGAGGCGTAACTACAAATTTATGTGATAAAACGAGGCAACTAAACATGAAGATTATGAAGTACAAGTTTTAAACGATATCACATCATTATAAAATTTGACGAATAATGTGGAAGAATAAAACTTATTACTGCATTTGGTTTTCGGCTATATTTCTTAATATCTTCGTCTAAAGTAGTGTGAACTTTTGGCTGAGTAGTTAACACCTCTTCAGTGTATTTACTTACATTACTTCCCTACGCCTGTTACCTCCAATGGAGCATAGGACGCCAACCAGCATTCTACAACCTACACTATCCTGAATCTTCCTTTCTAGTTCTGTCCAATTGTCTTTCATTCTTTCCATGTCTGTCTCTAATTCTTGGTGTAATGTGTCCTTTGATCTTCTTGTTCTCTTTTCACTTTGAAGATTCCAAGTGAAAGCTTGACTAGTGATGCAGCTGATCTGTGTTCTGTCCAGTTCCAGTGCTTCTTCTTGATTTCTTCCTCTGCTGCAATGGGGTTTGTCCTCCCCTGTAGTAGGCTGTTGCTGATGGAGTCTGGCCGACGGATCCGAAGTAGTTTGCTTAGACAACCGTTAATAAACACTTGTATATTGTGGAGGACGGTTTTGATAGTTCTCCGAGTTTCCGCGTCATATGGTAGAATTGTCTTGATAGTTGTATTAAAAATACTGATTTTGATGTTGGTCGATATTTGTTTGGAGTTCCAGATGTTTTTCAATTGTAGAAATGCTGTCGTCGATTCAAGGTATTAAGGTTAATAGTTATTAGCACTTTGAAATGTTTCCTTATACTGACACCTTATTTTTCTAACCTTACCTTACCTTGAACTTACGCTCATTAACCTCAATGGAGCATAGACCGCCAACCAGTTTTATTCAGCCAACTCTGTCCTGGGCTTCTCTTTCTAGTTCTCTCCCGTTTTTGTTCATTCTTCTCATGTCTTTCTCTATTTCTCGGCGTAATGTGTTCCTTGGCCTTCTTCTTTTCCTTTCACCTTGAGTGTTCCAAATGAGGGCTTGTCTTGTGACGCAGTTAGGTGCATTTCGCAGTGTGTGTCCTATCCCCTTCCACCGTTTCTTCTTGATTTCTTCCTCCATTGGAATCTGGTTTGTTTTCTCCTACAGTACGCTGTTGCTGACCATGTCTGGCCAACGAATCCAAAGTATTTTGCGAATACAACTGTTCATAAACACTTGTATCCTCTGGATGATGGCTTTGCTAGTTCTTCAAGTTTCCTACCTATACGGTAGAATTGTATTGACATTTGTATTAAAAATTGTGACTTTGGTGTTGATTGGTAGTTGTTTTGAGTTCTTAATGTTTCTTGATTGTAGAAATGCTGTTCTTGCTTCAGTGTTTGAAGATCAATAGTTACCAGCACTAGGAAATTTTTCCTTATGATGACCCCTTATGTTTCTAAGGGGTTGTTTAAATATCACTCAGAATAGATGAACAAGAGAGGTGGTGATTTGTTATGTGTGGTGCATACTTTCGTTTTAAGCTTAAAATATAATTATTTCAACCAGTGTTTGGGGATAGATTTATCTATGATTGTCTATAACTCTAACAAAATCCAAGAAGACCAGTTTTTTTCGCATAATACAACATATTCAACACTTGACGCTTGGCTTTCAATATGAAATTAGATGTAGTTCTGAAGATCCAGCAATGCCTTCGACTACAAATGACTCAAAATATTTTTTAAACTAATTTTATGACCAGACATTCATTCAAAAGTCAGTATCAATCTGTTCTGGGATGATTATTTCTAAAATTCTAATGAGAATCTATGCAAACGAATTACTCCACTAAATAGGAAATATTACATAAGACTTTCGGTGACATTCTGTTGTGAAATTGTGAAATTTTAATAGCAAAAATCAGTTTTTTAGGCGAATTATGACTAAGTTTGAAATATTTTTATTATATATATTGCAAGCTCCCTAATAAATAATCGTTTGAAGTTTATGTAATGCAAATACTTT
This sequence comes from Schistosoma turkestanicum, assembly GCA_944470395.2. NCBI lineage: Eukaryota > Metazoa > Platyhelminthes > Trematoda > Strigeidida > Schistosomatidae > Schistosoma > Schistosoma turkestanicum. The sequence continues at coordinate 7,129 of CALYCR020000585.1, forward strand.
GATAAATTTAAACCATATTTTTGAAATCATGAGCCGATCAAAGTTAGACCACCATTAGAAACCTGGAAGCACTGAACGGCCGTTTTATCCTGGTATGGGACTCATCAGCAGTGTGCATCCACGACTCCTGCACTCCGCAGGATTCGAACCCAGGACCTTCGGTATTGTAGGCGAACGCCTAACCATCGGACCACTGAACCGGTATCTAACGGTGTTAATGTCTAACTTGATCAAATTCACGGAGTTGCCCAACCTCATACACTGTGTTCGGTAGTTACCATCTACACTCGAAAAGATTGAACTTCACTGGTCACATCTTCCCACTAGAACTCGGAGAAGATTCCTCACGAAGCTAGTCACTAGTGAGCACAGGTAATTTGCATTACGGGGTTGTGAAGATTGTTAAGTTACACATTTTTGAAGCCATGAATCGATCAATGTTAGACCACCATTAGAAACCTTTAGACACTGGACTGCCGTTTCGTCCTGGTATGGGACTCCTCAGCATATCTGATATCTTTAGTATGATTGCAACCTATTCAGTTATCTGCATTTCAGTGTATGTTTATCGACCTTGTCTATAGTGACTGATATTCACTGATTGCCAGTAACAAACATCAGCGAGTAGGCAATACACTAATTAGGGCGTAACGCCTAAAACTTCTGGTTTGCATTATTGGGGTTCTGGAGATTGTTGAGTTAGAAATTTTTTGAAATCGTAAATCGATCAATGTTTGTCGATTATTAGAAATCTGAAAGTAGTGGACAGCCGTTTCGTATGACCGAGGGTCATGGTTTCGAATATTACGAGTTTCAGGAGTTGTGCACGTGCACTGCCACTGAAGAGTCCCATCCCAGGATGAAACGGCTGTCTTTCAATGCTTCCATGTTTCTTCTAACGGTTATCCAACATTTATAGATTCATGATTTGAAAAAAATTGTTTATCATGCAAGTTTCTTTTCAACTTTATTCATCATGTACTTGCTATGTAGTGAAGGAGAACACAGGTGTGAGAGCAACTGAATTGTATTTAACGAAAATTACAGAGTTACTCAGTAAAATAGGAAAACCATATCGTAAACGATTAATTTGCAAATCTTCAATCCATCATTATTCCATTGTCTGACATTTCACTATTCATGCGTTTCATACAAATTCCATTGTGTTCCCACTCTTACTTTCTTGATCTTTCCCCCGCATCTTCTGCTGCCAGACATTACGTTTACACACGCGTCATATACTACTTATAAGCAGCACTCACCACAGCTAATGTCTATCATTTCCTATTTCAGATCGAAAAAGATATTTATACTGTCTGTATATATATTGAAAAGTTCAGCTGAAACCTATCTCAATTTTTCTCTTAAACTTATCGAATAAAAAAAATTGGAAAGAAAATTCACTTTCATTCAATTTCATGACATAATTCAATATAATCAAGTATTGAAATAACATTTACAAATTGCAAAATTTTAATCAATATGGTGGATAATCGTGTTTTTTTTTATTTCTCTGATAGATAATTATCAAAAAATTGGTTTTATTTATGGAGCCATTTAATGCAAAAATTATTATTTTTGTGTGGTAAAAATTTTAAAATTAACAAAAAAAAACATTACAGTTTGTAGATCACATGCATAGATTTACTCGGTTGTTTTTATTTCTCTTAGAAAATGGCAGCATTGATGTGAACAGAGAATCGTTATCAATCTGAGTGAATGATATTAAGTTAAAAGTTATAATCAGTCTGTACTTTGTAGAAACGCATTCCGTTTCGTTTTGTAAATTTTCGAGAAGCTCCACCTGGGGCCCTTCTATGGGGTTACTTCCGATTCCAAGCCCAAATAGAAAATGATGGTTCGGGATAGGGTCAGTAACCCCAATCCCGTAAACAATCAACCCGCTAACCACAAATAGGAATACTACCTCTAACTCAGATCATATATAGTCGAAAAATAAAAATCTCGGTATTACGAACAAATCATTAGCCGACATGAGACAAAAGTTAATGAAAGTGTTTGAGACCATTTTGCATCAAACTGGGTTGCATCGCTTGCTATCGTATGCCATACCATGCGCATACCATTTGCTATACTGCTAAATAGAGCTGAAGGTTTCCTGTGAGACCACAGGTTCGCTGTGAAGATTATGGATGGCTTGGCATTGCTTTGGCAAGTATTGCTAACAGTTCATATACAAAATTAGTTAGCAGGGTGACCGATTTCATTGATAATGGTGGTTGTTTTGCAACATTCCCGAGTGTCTTTGTCACTGGGGTTCTGAATTACATATCACCATTGCTAATACTAATAAGTTTGACAGTCATATAAGCAGGATGGGTTTTTTTTCAGTTGATTCCCTAATCTTCCCCATTAGTGCTGATACTTCCACTATTTCTACTACTATGGGATTTGAAATGACAGTTGCGTCCCTTTACTAATTTGGTATGACAACCTGAACTGATGTACGTACGTACAAAATTCTACGTTGTAATTGACTGACTGACTGATGGGTCGAATTGGCCTGTTCATGTTGTGCATATTGACTGACGTGATCATTGATCGGGAATAATCACTGTATATGTACTAGTGTATATAAAGGGTGCGAATAATCTAGGTACCTGTGGGGTTGCATCACGGGATCGAGCCTGCAAGTCAAGCTTCAATTTGTGAACAACTCCTCTTTCTGCACGAATGTCTTCGTCGGCATGTTCTACCAGCAAGTATCAGATAACATTACTAACAACCAGTCGAGATAGACGTCAACAGAACAAGCTATAGATCATACCTGGAGAAACTTCAATACTTCACTTCTACTACCTGAAGTTTGTGCTGATGATGTTGTTCAGAAGGTGAACAATGAAAGCTGCACACCCAAAAGATCAAGCTCACAGAACGAAACAAGCATCCACCTGAGCTACTTATTTTGTCTAACATTTCAACATTTAATTTCAATAATTAGACTGTAATAAATGCTTAATTTTTGCTCTAAATTGCACACCTTTTATACAATCTTCTTTTTGTTGATATCTAAAATTATCTTGTAAATATTTGAGTATCGAGTAGGAACATACAGCTCTAATAGTTTCCTGCACTTAATTCAAAATATAACCGTAGTACAGACAAATTTTTGAGCCATTATTGACATAAAACGACAAATGGTGACATTTACAAATAAAATATTTTTTTTAAAAAAAATGGAGTTTTACATTATTTTACAAAATAACTTGTTGTTGCATGCGACAGGTCTCAATTTACCTTCACCTAGCTCCAAACTTTCTGTCAACGGCTAGCCGTTAAACACTTACGCCCGCCACCATACCATCGGCAATCAAATAGGCAAGCGGAAAGGCTTGTGGACACGTTTAAAAGAACATTGGTTGAGTCAAAAGGGGAGGGGACACCAGCCGATGCATTACAAAATTTATTGTACGTCTATCGAACAACACAAAATGAGTTGTTACCGGAGCAAAAGTCCCCAGCAGAAATCCTGATAGGAAGAAGACTGAAAACGATTCCGAGCCTGATGCATCCGAGTAACGTACCAATATCAGCAGAGACAAAGCAGCAAACGCAATCCACGAAGTGGGATGCCCTGTGTTCGCCCGTGTACGGAAAAGAACAAATCATGGTCCTCGTGTAGAAGCGCGAGTGATCAGAAGAGTTGGGCGAGTTATGTAAGAAGTAGAGGTAAGAGGTGGAAGGTGGTCACGCCATCAAGAGCAGATAAGGAAACTGTTAACCCCAGATCGTCCATCAAGAGCAGAAAATATTCTCCTTGACATCCTGCTTGATACCTTCAACCTACCAGCAGACCCCCACCACGAGAAGAAACTCAGTCACGAGCTGATCTCCATTCCCGAAGGTATCCTCTTATACATCTGCGAACAACAGTCAAGATGCACGCTACTAAAAAGTGGAGGAGTTTTGGGGATGTTAGATTCCCAAAACTCGCTTGATAAATATCTTCATTTTTGGATTTATTTCATGGACCGATCAGTTGACCTTGAGATCAAGTTTCCCAGCAGGAAAATCTTTGGCTGCGATTAGTTACTGTGTCATTCTAGTGTGCTATTTTCATGACTGTCGCAAGGACGTCTCTATAGAGTCTAAATAAACGTAATTTCAGTGCTTGGATTCATGTTGTGCTGGCTGGGTGTTTTTAGAATACGCTGTATCAAGACTTCTTGCCAGTAAAATTGGGTCAAGGTATCTTAGTAGCCTACCTGGATGCTGGTTCATCTTTTTGTTCTCGTTATTCGACTAAGGAGAACCTGTTGCACTTTAAGCATACCTAGAGACGAGCGTAACAGATTATAGTTTAAAAAGTTTAATTCGTAACCATGAATCGATCAATGTTAGACCACCATTAGAAACCTGGAAGCACTGGACGGCCGTTTCGTCATGGTATGGGACTCATCAGCAACAACCCCGCAATAAAAAGTTTAATTTGCAAAATCACCGGGTTAAACTTGTTTTAAATAACATTCAATATTCAATCATTTTGTATAGATCCATAATGTATTTAAGTAGGGTTGAGTAAAAAAGTAGAATTTTTTTTAAAACTACTGATATGAATTGTCGAAATGATTTTAATCATTCATTCGTAATTACCTTATTCTACTGGAGCAGAGTTATTGGATTCGATTAGTTTCAGTGATCAGTCTCAAAAATGTTTAGAAACAGACAAGATTTGAAAGTCACGTTTTTTAGAAGACGATTCATCAATAACTGAATTATCGAAACTAATAAAAAAAGGAGGAATTATTCATTGAGAAAAAATGTCAAATAATGAGAACCATTCATTGGTTGAATAAAAATTTAAAATGAAGGTGATATTTGATGAACTACTACACATATTTCCAGAAAATTGATTTTAGGCAAATGGTTCGTTGACCTTAAGTCAAAGATTTCAGAATTTTCATAATGATGTGCGTATTATAGGGATAAAGAATGAATAACTCTTCGACTGATTAAATATAGCTCTCAGAGTGTAGAAAGGATTTGATTGTGACCAATTCGGTCTCGCGGGCTTTTATGGGTTCGACGGCGGATGTAACTGCCCGCACCATGGAAGGGTTCTGGTCGTCAGGAGGGGCGTCGGCCTCATGAATTATGAAGGAACTCGTCCTTCATCATGAGACGTCATAATTCTTCTAAATGAAAGCCTTCTAACTCACAGAGCAGAGTTTATATGGTTTGAATTATCTTTTCTTGTTAGCGTTTTATGGTAAGTTAGTTTTTTCTGGGACTGCGTCGCCAACCCAAATCTCAACCCACCTCCTTTATCCGGGCTTGCGACCGGCAGTAGCCCCGAAGGGTCTACAGATGGAGTTTATCAAAATGTAGTACATCTTTATAGAAATCAATATCGATGTATTCAGTCTCAATCCTCATTTGATGTAAAGCGAATCGAATTTCACCAATTTAACTACTGTATGATTAAGTTACGAATCTGAATGGCGGTCTGCTTGAATATTTGGGCTTCTCGTTTCCTAGCATCAGAATAGTTCGACGAGTTATCTCTTTCTACTTGTTTTAAGACGTCTATTGGGTCTATTAATCACATAATCTATTCAGGAGCGTATACAAAATGTTTACGAGCTACCGCTTACCAAGCTACAAAATAGTATGATTCAAGACGTATCGGTGGCTGGCAATCTATTGAGAAAAGAATGAGTATTATTAAGATGTCGATTCATGAACTGTTCACCTTTTGTTTTGTTAAGGAAACTGGTTGAAATATACCGCACTTAGTATTCCATATTGTTCTAAACATGTAATATCGGGAGTCTTATCAGTGCTGATGGCTTCTAGACTGACATCATCTCAGCATGGATACAGAATTCTCGATTGGCTTTCTCCAACTTGCGTCACTTATGGCATTGGCGAGATGTCCATTTACTAACCAAAGGACGAGTCTACTGAACAGCAGCTCGCTCAATCATAATATATAGATGAGAAACATGACCTGCAAGAGTTAAGGATATTCGTAGGTTGTTAGTATTCGATCATCGGTGTCTTCGAAGCA
>CALYCR020000586.1:0-13244 GCA_944470395.2 Schistosoma turkestanicum
TATATATGTATATATATATATATATATATATATATATATATATATATATATATATATATATATTATCGGGAGTGTATTCATAAGCCGAAATTGGTGCCCAGGTAAATGTTATTTTTGCTATATTGTTAAAACATTTTCATGCGGTAGGGAAGTCTCTAATCATTCTAAATAAATAAAACAAACAGATAGATAGATACATGTCGATGAACTGTGAACTAATCTATATGTTTACGATTATATGTATGTTTAATTAATAGTCGAATTGCATATTGTTATTAACCGCATAAGAATAAAAATAATAATAATAATAATAATAATAACAATGATAATAATGGTTTATTATTATTATTATAATTATTATCCGACATAATCAAGATTAACACTCATCAGTAGATATAAAATATGAATATGTATTGAATAAAATTAGTTAGGTCTGAAACAACTTAATCATTTTAACAAAATGGTTGTTAAAATAAGAAAGCTGAATCATCAAGAGATAGAGAATGACTTTTAAAAAAACTAACAGCAATGTTAATCATTTTGATGATGATAGTCTGAAACCACCAACACAAAAAATGGTTGAACAACAATGGAAGGAAGTTTGAAATTTTCACTTGATCGTGGCAGTACTGAACAGCTGTATTCCATACTTCCACGTCCTCATCCGAGATCGTATTCATTGCCTAACCTTTAGTCATTTAATAGTTTACATTTCTAACCTCAATCAATTTCCCAAGCCATATGGTTGCACTACAACTGCAGGAATCACCTTTAAACATTATAATGATTAGTGATCACATGATGGTTTTTTAATTTTAGAGATGATAGAATTTAAAGTTTTATATGAATGCATTAATTGTAATTAGATAACTACTGAATATCTAGAATTCCTTGGACAGCTGTTTTTATCCTAAATATGTAACTATTCAACAATAATTATCTAACATGTGAACATGAAGTAATGAACAAATGTCAACTAAACATATATTGCACTAATTAATAAGCATTGATACCAGTTCAAGAATGATTTGAAAATATTATTAATACATATATACACGTTGACTAAATAAGTAAACGACATCTAATCAATTTAATCGAAATTTCAGTCTACTTATTGAACTACAATACATTTTAAAACCAAAATATTATTTATCAAGGATGAAGATGACGATGATAATGATTCAAAAAACAACACTAGATGGTTAGATTCGATGTCAAGATACCGAGTTACAACATCCTATCGATTGATGCGGTAACAAATCTTGACTGATTGAAGTGATTGTAACTTGTGACGTATACCTAACTACCAGTTACTTAAGTGAGTTTTGAGCTAAAAATCCTATAGTTGACAAATATCTGCAATTCGAAAGAACTTAAATCTAATACCAAAGTTAGAATTTTCAACACAAATGTTAGAACAGTTTAACGCTAAGGTGCTGAGACTTTGTAGAATTAGTGTAATTATCAATAAAAAAAAGTACAAGTATTCGTAAACACATCGGGGTACAAATTATCAGTAATAATCGACTAATCGATAAAGTAAAACCCGTACTTTTAGCTGAATAGGAAACTAGAAACCGATGCTGAAGGTAAATAGGTGATAACTTTACAGAAATCATCAAATTTGTATCAAGAAGCAAGTGAAAATGAAGAGAGGTAAACTAAAGAATATTAAAGAATAAGTAACTGTCGGAAGTTATACTGTTTGTCATTATTATTATTATTATTTCGTTTTACTGGAACACTTGTCACTTAATGTCATGGGTCACAGACAATACTGATAATGAGCTAGTCGAGTTCCAGTTAACCTACTGTAACATCTTAAAACTCTTAAAGAATATTAATAATCATGTAATCAGTCATCAAGTATTTCTGATGACTGCTTGCAATTACCAGCTACATTTACATTTATTTACGGAATCTCGTTAAAGAACATTCTATTTTAAACAGTGAAAATTTGTCTTAATTCTAACCAAGAGATTGGAAGGCTACTACTCTCTCTCTCTGTTTACTTTTCTATGAATTACTTGGCTAACATAACAGGACATTGAACGGTCATTTATTAGTGACTGATAATCATTGGGATCTCTCCTAGAAAATGTGATGACGCTTCCACAAGCTCTCAAGAAGCCGATGAGATCCCATCCAATTACAACTCGATAGAATTTGTACAATATCGATTTGGCATATGGTGACTAGAAAATTGTGTAACATTGCTGTTTACGGATGAGACTATGATAATGATGTTTTCAGTGTATACCAAAACCTGTAAATACACATGGTTCTCCCATACATTTCGATACTTACTTTTGTTTTATTCTGCATTTTCATTTGCAACTACTTAAGAAGAAGAGTTAATAATGATTTATTTTTCTACTTCCCAATGCTGATTAAATTCTACCGATCAAATTACATTTGATTATTAGTCTAAGTGGTTTGAATTATATCAATTAGAAATTCAAACTCGTGCCTCATCCAGCTCCACAAGTTGAAATGTTATCATTGAGTTATTCAGACAAAGATTGATTTCCTATGGGACTGAGATATTTTATTAATAAATGACTTCAAAGTAGTGATCGAATTTTACCTATTCACTAGTTTACCTATTCATTAGTTTAAAATAACTAAAAATCTTGTTTTCTCTAAACAGTGTTTACAATAAACGAAATAACACATATTCATACTTAACTATAAGTTTCGTTCAGTAAAGTTTATTTTACATCAAAAGGATGACAGGAATGCAGAAAGATGAGAAACTAGTACCCCTATTAAATGTTTAGGTTTAAATTAATTTATGACAGATTGTATACATTGAAATAATGTTTGTTTATGATTAAATGGAGTTTTTTGTTTTTAGTTTACTGAATATGCTGTATATGCTGTAATTCTCGATAAAACCGTTTTCAGATTTGTTCAATCCGTAGGGTGATATAGATCTGTTATAGATCTGTTTCATTTAGAATAGCACTGACAACTAAGAAGCACTACCAGATAATTGTTTCATTCTCAAGAATGAGCTTCTGCAACCTAATCAAGAATTGAATCTTTTATCTTCAAGTCTTCTAGTTAAAACTTAACTACTAGATCGATATCTAATGGTCATTCTGAGATATTGCCGAACCCTCTTTTATCAATTAATGATCCATGGAAGTAATAACGAACTAATTGACACAAGAGATTTAAGGCTGCTTGCTTCTGTTCTTAATGAAAAGGCGTCTGAAGTGCAATGCTGATAACAAGTTCCAAACAAAACCAGACAGAGTTTTTTTTTTAGTTGCCTTCAAATCAATTTTTAATGTAAACTATTGTTGAATTTGTGTATGTCAAAAGTATTTTTATGATTGGTAAAAAAAAAACACAAAGGTTAACTACAAGTCAGACACAACAAACAGACAGGCAGTCAGAAATAATGATAACACTGGCAAATAATCATAAAAAAATCGAAGTACACCTTTTTTATCAATAAACAAAATTCATTGTGATAGTGTTAAAGTTCAATATGATTTTTCTTCTATGATTGAATGTACCATTTACGTGAGTATAATATGTGTCTAGTCCAGTGTAGATTAAGTTATCTACAAAAAAAAGTTTAGTAATTTTTGTTAGATTATAAAAGTAGAATAAGCCTACATTATTCATATTTTATAATTACTACTGGAATACAGTTGAAATCAGTCAGCAAACAATCAATTCAGCATGATATCTGTGATAAATACAACATGAATTAAATCATGGACTGTTCTTAGTTGAACTGCGGCTGAAAACCAGGAAGTAACGGACAGCTACCTGGTCCTAGTACTGGACTCTTCAGAAGTGCAACACGTTCAGCATTCCACGATTGGGGATCATACCTCAGGACTTTAGGTCAACAATATCAAAATGAAAACAACTCTTATTCTTTTATAAAATCAAATGTGAACCGATTGGAAAAGAAGCAATAAACGTAAACAATGTTACAAAGAATAACAATGGTAAATAATTCTCTGTCAGTAAACACTAAAACTATTCTCACACACGAATAATCAAGTGTGTGCAATGACTGGAAAGAACGATAACTGGTTACATTCCCCAATGGTGTTTATAGATCAAGTATTGTTAAAAGATCGTGGTGTCGTTGTTTAATGAATTTTTTTTCGATAGTAGAATACAAGCATGTGTTTCGTCCTATTTTAGACCGGTCAGTTGCAGATGTTTACTTCTTAGTGTTGAAATCGCGAGTAAATATTGATAAGAAATCGGTAAAATTCAGTTTAAATATAAGATGGCTTAAGGTAGTCAGAAATAAAACCCTGGATACAGGTTTCGTGTTAATCTTTACAACAAAGTATAATTACAGTCTTTAGAGGGGAATTGTGGACATTCCTGGATGCCAACACACTCTACCCAGATCCAATATATAGATTAGTTAATAGAATTTGATCATTACTACAAACTATACAAAAACCACAGTTTACTCTCCAGTGATCGATGAATATAAATAACTCAGTTGTACAAGAGGTGAACCGTGATCGGAATACCTCATCTCAGATCATGAAGCTGAATGATTCAGGTTTGAAACTATCAGAGAGCATCAGCCCCCTCAAGACTGAGTAAGTACACTTAAATCGAAAGTCATTTTCTAGTCAGTTTGAATGGTGATTCAATAGTCTAAATGGTGAGATGCTCACCACGAGACCTGAAACTCCTGGATGAGGTTGTAGATCCACAAGGCACCTGAAGTCTCTCATATCAGAATGAAACAGCCGTCCATTTTTTCTTGGATTTCAAAAGCTATCTACTTATGGTTATTTTATGATATCAACAATGAAATACTAATGCACAACAAGAAATAAGTCCAGTTGCATATGTGTGTGTTAGTCTGATACAAAAATTTGACATTAATCCATAAAAATGTGAACTATTTACACACACACAATTGCCTACTGCTAATCACTTTTGCTAACCGATTTTACTTGGTTTTTCTCTCTCTCTCTCAATGTTCGTAATATGAAATAATAAAGCTTTCATTAATGATGACATTGTCAAAAGTTGTCAATGACTTAGTTCTATATAATTTTGGTTTTCCAATGCAGGATGGAGTTGGAAAAAGCAGACTGTAAGATATCTCTTAAATAAACCTATTCATAGACAAGAGAGAATGGTCTTTAGTTCAATCTAGTACCAACCAGATGATGAATATAAATATGGTGGAGTTTCCATACTAGAATAAAACGAATTTTCAATACTACTTGATACCCTAGATAATGACAGGCTGAGGTGGAAAAATCCTCAAATACCTTAGTTTTTCAACACAAATTGTAATAAATATCTTTTTAGGGAATATGATCCTGTAATATTTGACAGGATGAGTATTAGGTTGAAATATCAACTAGCATATCAACATCGGGTAATTACACAAGTCAGTTCATGATATGAATCACAAAATTCAACATTCTTCACAAGCTTGCGCAAGCCAGTAGCTATCTGGACTCAGTAGCTAAGTGAATAACGAATTGGTGTTTGAAGCGAACAGTACTGGGTTAGAGTCCCGGAGTGTACATCAACTTTGGGATAATAATAAAAATGGAGTTATAAGTGACTAATTTTGAGATCTGATACTTGGACTCCTAATGAGATGCCATGATCACTTAGGTTAGTAGTGGAGCAGTTACTCACAAATAAGTTTGAACGATCACTGTGCCACATTATGAGCTAGTTGAAGTTAGACATGTAAATCACTGAGTTCCAGGTAAATGATTTAAGGGTAAGGAGCTTGTCGTGAGACCTGGTGATCCTGAGTTCGATGTGAGGCATAATCGTAGATGGAAACTAATGGAGCATGGCAAAGTAGGACGGAACAGTTGTTCGGCAATTGTATAGCGTTCAATAGATGTGCGATTAATATTAGTCCGTGATGAAAAAGAATAAAATTCAACAATTTCTATCAACCTCCCATACTTATAAAACTATATTGATGACTACAGTAGTTTAATGCTGGTCTTGATTAGTCTGAAGATTATTTCAGTGGCACGAAAACTGAAAACTAGAAATTACTAAAATATTTTAGACTGCTGTAGGAATGAGATACATTAGGCCAGTCAGAAATCGGCCAAATAACAAGTGCTGTTGTTTGGTCAAGAAATAACTTTCAGGTCGAATGGACGAAGTATACACCAGTGGTGGGTTAATTTTCTGAGGAACAGATATATATATATATATATATCCGAGTATTCGTACATATTGGTGTCGTTTATCCAATGAAGTTCGTTTCTAATAGTCAGTTTGTTCATTTGTACAACTGGTTGGTTTACTTCAAGCCAGATCATACATCCGTACCAAATGTTGAACAATACATCACAACAGTTTGTACAACCACCGTTACGTGCTTTAAATGAGTTCTACAACTTGAGGCTCTGGTGACTACTGCAGTATCAAACAAAATGTGTTCACTTAAACTCTCATAATAACAAAATTTATAATTGAGTCTGATTATTATTCACTATCATTCGTCGTACAGTAACTAACTGTCTCTTCATCTGTCTTCTCCGAATAGGTTGACTCCATAGATAACATCTTCCGGAAATATAGAATTCAGAAAACCAAGTTAAATACAAACCTATATTCGAAACATTATTATTATTGTTATTATTAATACTAGTAATAGTAATCATACTAGCATTATTAACCGTGAAAAGAATTGAATTAATATTTTCTACAACCAAACTATTGAATGCATCATACAAAACTTAATCGATTATCCATGTAAACATAATGACGCAGATTGGAAATCATTTCTTTCACAATTTGAAAACACACCAGTTCATTTTATTTTTTTTTTACTGGTTGAATGATTCACTAAATATCAATCTATCAATCATTTTAGTCAAAAAAAGTTTTATAGAGAGATATTTATAGGTTCAAAATACATCATTGACAGATCACTAATTTTGATCAACAATCAAAAATCACTATGATCAAGATGATGAATGTATGAATTCAGGATGTGAGATTACTCAGGAGTACTAATCCACCTCTCCGCGAGGGATTGAACCTAGAAACCTTGTGGTATTGTGTTCAATGCTTGCTTACCGATTATATGTAATCACATTGATTTAATCATATGTAATTAGATACAGCTTCACTATTCAATCTGTTTTTTTTTTAATGATACCAATTAAATGTAACAAAAGTACAGTTCAATTATTTGATTAGATATTCATTCAATCGTAGTTTTAAATAAATTAAGGAATTTTACGCATTCTAATTTATATCAGTTACCTGTACTCTCTTAATGCCACAATGATACACATAAAGTGTAATTATTATCACGATTATTGATTTATACAGGGTATGAAAAAGAATCAGATTTCTTTAAAATAGATGAAATTTTGAAGGAAGAGAATGAAGGAACGTACCTAACTACTTCCCTGTCAATATATTTATATGTATATATATACACTAGTTATCTGAATATTATGTTTAAATGTCAAAGGTTTTTAAATACTAATATTAATGTATGTTGATAGGCATAATAGTTTTAGTGTTTAACATTTTCAATCATTTACTATAAATAACAATAACAATAATAATATTATTAATATGATCATTACCTTTTCAAAATAAAATAATTTCTATTAGGAAACAGGTGATGTGCGAAATTGAATGTGTGGTTGATATTTTCTAAGTTTATAGAGAGATTGAAATACAGGACGTGCCAAATATACCATGTTTGTACAAACCAAATAGCGAAAAATTCGATTCTTAAAAGAAAATTTCTATCAGCTGATTTCCTCCTATCACTTAGTGTAATAAGAAAAACTGTATAAAAATGAAAGATATACTGATTTCCTGGCAAATGTGTGGTCTGAAACGAATAAAAATTGACTACTACTACGACTACTGCTCAATTCAATTGGAATTGACGTTTTTCACGACGCCTGATTATGATTTCCATTCTAAGTTCTACTTGTTATTGATGTTAATGTTGCTCATTAGTTGTTCTTGATGCAAACTGTTGTTATCTATTCATCGTTATAGTCATAAAATCGTTCTTAGTTTTTGAGACCGAATCATTAATCTCTCATTCTTAAACATTGTCGATCTGAATGTCCTAACTTGTATTGCTGATATCATGAGATTAGACTAACTGGACATGAATGGTTCAGAGTTTATCGGTAACCAAATTTTTTAAGTACGCTGTGATGATCAGTTGCAGAGAACACTGAATCTAGGCTGAAGATGTTTCTAGTGACTACCGACTGTCATCAGTCAGTTTATATCACAGATCATTATAAACTACCCAAATCTTGGGTGATAAATACAACAATAGAAATTTTAGAATTCAAATTCATGATTTGAAAAATCTTAAAAACAACATGATAATTTCTTTTAAAAGCTGAGATCTGACGACTAGGTTCCAACAAGACCATCTCTGAAATTATTAATGGATAACTAGGTCATTATTTAGTGTAACTCTTCAATCTGTTTTAATAGGTAAAAATTAATTTTAATTTTAATTGGCTTAAATTTTACACATCATTTATTTCACATAATTCTGATTCTTTATTTACACACAACGCGTAGATTGTAAAACACTTATTGAACAGATATCGTTATAATTAGTTGGGTAGTGTTAGTTCAGTTACAAATAGCGTTACAAAATAAAAAATATTCATAAAATTACTCTTGAATTCTCAAAATAGTTTACAAACTGATTACAAAACCATAAACTGATCCATGTTCGATAAACATTAAAAAATTGGACGTACTGGACAAGTATCGGACATCTCTGTCAGTGCTCTTTCGCAACTACGAACGCGGAAATTGAACCCAGAACTTAAGGTTTTCTGCCTGAACTACTAATTTCTGAACTATTGAGTCAGCATCCAACGTGCTGTGAATGTACACTGCTGAGGAATTCCATACTAAGACGAAACGGCTATTCAGTACCTCTGGGTTTTCTACGGTAGTCTAACAATGATTGGTTCATGATTTCAATAAAACTATACAACCTCTACAAATCCCCTATACAGATTATAAAATTACTGTTGTCTCCTAAGACAACAAGGTCAAGATTAACATACATATTTGCAAAAATCAACCAGTATATTGTATTCATCAATGTCTAACATTTTTATATTCATTTATGAGGTGAACGTTGCATATAACAGAGTATTTTTCATTAGAAATTTCATTTCTTGCTCAAATTTTTACTATTATTGTTTTTATTCACACTATTAGGACATGTTAAACACATTCAATTAAAAATAAACTAACATGTTTGGAGTAAAACAGTTTGTGAAAGTCAAATACTCCAACAAACTTGCAATAATCCTCATCTACTGATTTAATGGCTGAAAAATGTTGTATAAAACACACCTACTAAACTCATTGAGAAAAACAGCAACGTAATATTGATCGAACAGAAATCAAATAAAACTTACACATTTTCATCAAATATTCCACTGTGAATATTAGCAAAGTTCTCTGGAGCACGCGCCTTATTCAAATGATCAATATTTGTATCAGATAAATTGATGATACCTTTTAAATCAACTTGATAACAGTTTGCAACCGTCGTAATACTATGTGTCAATGCTATTGGTGTTGCATTTTTTGTTATAATGGAATCAGTATTGTTCAATATTGAATTATCATTAAGAGTGAATTTATTATTTGTAACATTGACAGAAATTTTAGTTTGATGATTGTCTGTTTGTTTTCTGAATTGATTTTGTTGACGATACAGGTCAGGAGCTGAAATTTCGAGACGAGAAAAAAAATGGTTTTGATCACAAAAAAAATTCTAATTCATCTTTAAAATCAATAATTTTGAAATAAATCTGAAAAATTATAGTTTAAACGACGAAATTATCTTAAATAGACCACAGCTGAAAACCATGATACATGAGATAGCTGTTTTTCCCGGCACTGGTCAACTTGTAAGTGCACACTCGTGACCTTATAGCAGAGAATAAAACACAGTGGACACATTGGAATGCCCAAACTCTAGACCACTGAACCAGTATTCATTGTTGTACGTGTCTAACTTTATCAATCTATGATACTGTACAATCATTTTCGTTTTACTTCAAGTGGAGAACTGTTCCATACTATTTGTTACAGCTGCTTATTAGAACAGTTTAAAATTTACACTATGAAAATCCTACAATCTCCACAATCTCCCCCATGCTAACAGAAAAATATAACAAGTAAACAGTAATACTTTCGTGTTGTACATAGTAACAGTGGTCACAATATCTTTTGTACAAATTAGTAATTATCTGGACTCAGTAGGTTAGTGCAAAATGCATTGGCACTGAGATCAAGTCTCATTGCGCTCAACAAAACTGAGATCCAACTGATGAGCCCCAAATAAGATGAATTGTCCGTTTTGAACTGAACTGCTAGGCATAATTCGTCGGACTCAGTACGCGTCAGTTTCAATTTCCATGCTATTCAATAAGCTATTGAGGATAGACAAAAGAACATAAGTCGTTGGAAATATCTCTTATTTGAACTTCTATAATTATCCATTTGTTGCAAGTTTTTTTAGCAGTATCGGTAGTAACACAATGTTTTGCATAATAAATCAATCCGTATCCTTCATAAAACACTGAAACACACATTCATATAATAACTGTATATATAGTATGATAAGTGAAGTACATAGTCATTCAGTGTTAGATTATATACAACTATTTTATATCCATATAAGTGTTGGATGTATTTCACTGAAAAAGACATTTATTATGACAATCATATATTTATTTATATACAATAAAAATTATTATTATTATTATTATTATTATTATTATTATTGGTACTATTTATTACTATTTATTCACATCACTAGTTTTTTTCACTTCAATCAACAGTGCATTTGTGAAATAATGGTTGTAACACTACATACACTTCAATAGTCAATATATGCACAGATGTCATGTTTTAATTGTACATTGAAAATTCAATTAATTTATGTATAAAAATGTTTCATATTATATTAGAAATTTACTTAAATTGTTATTATAATTTGTATAAGAGGATATAAATATATGTCGTGTATATTGTCGTGTAACAATATTATTCAGATTATGAATCAATTAAAAAATAATAAAACCTACACTAGTTATTGTACATAAATTGTGTAACATATGTATTGAATTTTTTTGTGGGAATATATAAATAATTTTCATAATTTCAGACGATAAAATAGTTCACTGATTGTTTGATTCCACTCACCACTCATTGTGATACACAATTTGAAAATGTTTATAAATATAACATTTTATTATTATTATTCAATGCATTATGTCAATTAAATAACTTCATGTAGTTGTATACAGTATTTCAACTTGAAGTTTTATGCTTTGAGTTGTAAAAATGAGAATTATTTAGTGTATTTATTAATTTGTATCGTGTCAAATGGATTTCAGATTGAGTACTATTGTAAATCAGTTAGGAATGGACAGTTGTTTCATTTCAGGATGAAATAACATGTCGACTAGATGACAACATGCTAAGGTCAATCAGGTCATCTTAATCAGTGTATTTATTTATTAAAACATATTAACATCATTACAAAGGAGCACCTGAATATTTATGCACTAGACAAATCAAAGTAGGCTGATAGACTATTCGGCTGCCTAAACAGAAAATGGTGCTTCTCTTAGAGGACCACACCTGAAGCTTTGAACCAGAAGTCTAATCCACAAATCAGGAGTTGCAGCCCCATAGTAGCCGGTGACCAACAAGTGGTTTATACGCCATTTACTCCAGTAAGCCAAAATCAGTTTGTGATGTAAACTGCATAATTTAACCAACCATCTTCACAAACTTTCTGAGTATACACTCCATCCTCTCAAAAACGTTTTACATGAACATGGTATGTAGCGTAATGTAAGTTTTCTCAAAAGTCAACGCGGTAAGTCAACCGATATATATATATATATATATATATATATATATATATATATATATTATACTACTAGTGTTTTCTAACTAATAAAATAGACATAAAAAGTAAAGCTAACTGTATGGTGAAATGTTTATTACTATAAGATGTTGCTATTTTTTTCAATTGTCAAATATTTCATTCATACTGCTAGTCATAAACAATTCAAATTTATCATTTCAGAAAAACAACCCGTTATCATGGTATTTCAATCTACAGTCCATGTTTTTCAACAGAAACTGATCAATTTCAGCCTTTAGTTTAAAAACAAGTAAACCGACTTCTGGATAAATAACCCAGCTACATAACGGTAAAACAGTTTACATTTACTAGATTTGACTTCAAAAGATATCGATAATAGTTAGTAAAGTAAATAAGGGGTCTCATAAATTGGATGAAACATTATTCAATGATTCATGGTTTCCACTGATTGTCTATCGGTAAAATCAGTTCAGTATTTAAACTATCTTTTAATTGAATAATCTAGTAAAAATCTACCATTGGGTACTTGAAAACGTGGTGAGATTACATTTCAAAGATGAATTAATCAGGTTTACAGTAACAACTCTTCAGTTTTTGTTCAAATATCACTCATCTATTTAAATACAAGTCTTCTTGCATTTATAGATATACTGCTCGTTCGTAATGTAAATCTTAATATCGACTCGTAATACTAACTCCTACTTCTGATTTTGAGTATTTATTCTAATCCTATTTTGAACCTAATAAAAGATGGAAATTTCATAAGGTAAACCTTTAAATCACTCGAGATTATTTGTAAACCAAAATGACGAAAAAGAAATTTTAGGCTGTCATTTTAGAGATTTTGGGGCTTCAGATGATCGAGCTTTCATATGCCAAATGTGTATTGTGAAATGGTCGGTCGATATAATATTTTTTGATGAATTTCAGTATATTTGGTGTGCGGTTAGCTTGAACTCCAAAATGCACGCTCTTCGTCCTATCAAAAAATCTCATTGAAATCATGAATCGATCAATATTAGACTAGAATTAGAAACATGAAAACCCTGAACTGCCTTCTCATTCTAGTATGGGAATCAACAGTAGTGTTTATCAATGACTCCTGAAAGCTGGCTTCGATCCCATGACCTTTGATCTCACTCGCGAACACTTAACCACTACACCAATGAGCTGGGCACTAACTAACTGATAATTGGATTTCTATATGCTTGTGTGTGTGTGTAAGTGTGGAGTACTTTCAATCAATGATCATTTTCTGATCAGTCGAAAGATTAAAATAAGTTGAGAAGCTTGTGCACAATTCATGAAATCGATGACTGTACACACTTTT
>CALYCR020000587.1:0-13213 GCA_944470395.2 Schistosoma turkestanicum
TGTAAACGTCATATTGTCTGGGTGCTTACAGAATACACTTTTGTACACCTTATCAAGACCTCTTGATATAGTTAGCAGGGTCGGGAACAATCAAATCTTAATAGCCTATCATGTCACAGTGCACCATTTGTCTTCGCTCTCGTTTATCGAGTTAGGTGAACACGTAAAAGAATTCAAGCATATCTATTGACGAGCATATCAATAACTCTTTTTAGATTGTATGATTCAACTTCATTACCATTTTTGATGATGAACTTATTACATAATTCCTTCAACTGTCTTCCACGTCAAGAATTATTCTCCATTCAGTTTCTTTCTTATTCCATACCCATAAGTAGTAGTACTGTTTCATTAAAGTATAAAAAGTTCCCTGCATTCTCTTACCACTAGTAATCTAAACTGAATGCACGTCAGCACACAGAGGCAACTTTCATTTCATATCGAAGAGTGATAGCTATAGTAGAAGTATTAGCAGTAATGGATAAGATTAAGTAGCGAAGATATGATTCGAGAAGTATAATTCAGTGAGATAAATTTAGAGGGAGAAAGAAGGAGCTTATGAGGAAACCAGAAGGTTAGAATAAGAGAGAACACAAACGGTGGATGCACCTGCGCCATTGCAAAGGATTTTGAGTCATGTCATTCAAGATCTCTAACCATTGGTGACTTTCGTCTCGCGGACCCCAACCAAGCAGCCTACGTCTACCAACATGACTCAGTCCACTTGTTAGTGACTTCATGCATTTCTGCCATTTTTGGTTCGGCCGCCCCTAGATTTCTTACAAAATACTCCTACACTGCAAAACAAAGCTCGACGAGGCTTTCAGTGGTTAGGTATACGCAGCACATGTCCCAACCACCTCAACTGATGAAATTTCAGCACTTCATCCATTGATTTTCCATCCTTAACTACAACTCCTTTCCTAACGACAGCATTGCTTACTCAGTTGTCCCATGATACATGAGCAGTGCTTCGGATACACCTATGATCTAAGACTAGTAAACTACGAAAGTCCTCTAATCTTAACGGCCATGTTTCGCATCCGTATAGAAGGACAGAGCGAACTTCTGCACAGTACACTCGTCCTTTGTTTAACAAGCGAATATCTCGCCTGCGCCATAAATGACGCAGGATGGCAAAAGCCAATCGAGCCTTCTGTATCCACGCTGAGATTTCGTCAGTCA
Organism: Schistosoma turkestanicum; assembly: GCA_944470395.2. Classification (NCBI taxonomy): domain Eukaryota; kingdom Metazoa; phylum Platyhelminthes; class Trematoda; order Strigeidida; family Schistosomatidae; genus Schistosoma; species Schistosoma turkestanicum. The sequence continues at coordinate 1,186 of CALYCR020000587.1, forward strand.
CCAGGCTACCAGCACTGATTAGACTCCCCAGATAAGTGAAGCGGTCTACGCGCTCAACTACTTCACTCCCTATCACTAGTTCAGGTACCGATGCAACCCAATCTTGAAGCAACATTTTGCATTTCGAAGGGGAGAAACGCATCCCGAACTTGCTCGCATTGTTGCTTAGTGTGGTCAGAAGACTCTGCATATTGTCAGCGACTTTACCGGATAGAACTGAATGATTAACATCTAATCAACATGCTGTTTCCATGACGTACACATTTTTTGATCGATAGCCTAAAACAGTCGGTTCAGTGTTTTTTCTTTTCGTAAATGATTCACCGATTACGAATCGTTTTGAAGAAACAGTAACTGAAATCATCGCAATATTGTTTCAATATCTGAACTTTGACTGAAACTACAAATAAATTGAGGAGTGAATTTCATCGAAAGATCATATATAACTCAATGAGAATTTAATTTCCAGTTTGTTTAATTACAAGCAATAAATCAATATTCACGTTCGTGCATAATTACACATTTAATAGGGTAACTGAATGCCATTTAGATTACAGATCAAAGAGTTGAATAAAAGCAGCGTAATAATAATAATAATTATTATCATTATTATTATAGAGTAGTGTTGTAAATTGATGTAATTTATTTGCACATCAAGTTCAATGTTCAATTTGATTTATTTCGCTAGATGTATAGATAAATGAATGAAATTACATTGCCGAAACACCAGAAATTCAGTGAATATTTTGAATTTGCATTTGCACAACTGGGTTGTGGAAATAGTTGATGTTAGATTTTGAAATCATGAATCGATCAGTGTTACAACACAGCATTAGAAACTTGGGAGGTGTTATGCCTGCATGTAAACACGTCAACTTGATATACTTGAACTATTACGAGTTTACCTAGAAAGGAAAACGAGAACGAGGATCGAGGATCCGGAGACACGACATGCCACTCAAATCTGATTATCTCAACCCCCATATTGAGTAAAAGAAGACAAGACTTGATATGAAGTAGAACATGTATTCTACAAGCATCCAGAAAGTACGAGGTCCGAATCCAGAAGAGAATCAGGATCCCGGACTAGGGATCCGGGACCGAGCCCTGGTCCTGGTCGTCATCATAAAATGTTACAGATAATGCGTATTTATATATTTTGGTCGAATAGGAAACGGCATCAAATTCTTTGACATTGACAGTTAAGACCACCAATAGGAAACAACATCTGAAGTGACATTGATAGTCAGGACGATCTATAAGAAACAACACTGAAGCATGTGACATTGATATCTAGGACGATTATAAAATTGACCAGTAGGAATTAAACAATAGGAATAGACCAATAGTTCTCTTAGGATAATGGATGAATATCCTAACTTTCCCTCCGAAAAAATTGAAGCAACACACGACGGTTTATTTGGATTTGGACTGTTCTTCTGGAACGGAGATGAGGACCAGTCTTGGGTACTTCTGAGTGGGTTGGCTTCTCTTTATATGCTCGATGGGACGTCTGCCAATGTTAGGTGTTTGAACCAATCTAACAGACTGATTTAGATCGGCTATCGGATTGAGCTGAAGTGAGGTTGAGCTTGATGTAGCAGGGGGCACAGCTACTCTGGTTAGTTGACAGATACAATACACAACGACAGATTGACTTGATCCACCATAGTTGTGTCACGATGCAGCTTGGAATCCATTAACATCTTCATTAGTTCAGCTGCTGATCGGGTAATAATTCAAGTCTCAAAGGATCAATGTTATCCCATCCCCACTGCCGAAATTGTTATGCCTGCACATAAACAGGTGCAATGGACGGACGTTTCGTCCTTGTATGCGACTCATTGATCATTTTATGATTTCAGAAAAATCTCAACAATCTCGGCAGACTCATAATGCAGATAATATGTGCTCACTAGTGACTAGCTCCGTGAGAAATCTTATCTGGGTTCTACTGAGAAGTCGTGACCTGCAGAGTCCAACCGTGCCCGGGTCTGAAGCAGTGTTCACCGAAGATAGTGCTTGAGGTTGTGCAAGACCGTGAATTGATCGAAGTTGGATATTGACACTGCCAGACACTGGCTCAATGGTCCAGAGGTTAGGCGTTCGCGAGCAAGACCAAAAGTCCTGGCTACGAATTCTGCGAGTTGCAGCAGTCGTGGATGCACCCTACCACGATGAGTAGTCCCGTACCGGGACGAAACGGCCGTCCAGTGCTTTCAGGTTTCCAATGAAGGTTTAACATTGATCGACTCATGATTTAGAAAAAATTTGGAAGTAATCGATCTGATAAATTAGTTTTTGTTCAACTCATTTTTAATGTTATAAAAAAAAATTGTTTTTGTAAGCAATTGCTAGATAAGATTATATTTGTGTTCTAAAAATGTAAAATCAGGTCAAGCTATTTTGATGCTTTTCAAATAGGAGTTCTATAGATCAGTGTTTTTACACACTAAAATCATCAATCAGTCATTGTTAAACCACCATTAGAAACTTGGAAGCACTGAAAGACGGTCGTTTCGTCCAGTTATGTGACTACTCATCAGTGACATTGTGCATCCTTGACTCCTGTCACTCGTAGCATTCGAGCCTAGGATCCTCTGCTGCTGATGAGTCTTATCCTTCAGGATGAATCGGTCATCTGTTGCTTCTAGGTGTCTAATGGTGTGGTATAACAGTGATCGTTTCATGATTTAAAAAAATTAGCTGATAGTTTACATCAGCTTTTGACCAGTGTCAGTTGTGATATTCTCCTGTGTTGTACAGATCCTGTTGTATCCTGTCACTGTATCCCTGATCTGTGCTGCTTTTACCGAGTAAGGTTAACTCGTATTAACATTGAAGCATATCAGTTGACGATCATATCACGAATCATGCAAGTAGCAAAATTTCTGGACGCACACTACTGATGAGTTCCACACTAGGACGAAATGTCTGTCTTTCAGTGCTTCCATGATAATGCCGTATTTTGGTTTTCACGTTTCGGCAGCATGGGCTGATCAGATGACCTTGAGATTTCAATTCCCACCTGGAAAATCCATGGCTGTGATTGGCTGCTGTGTATTTTAGTATGCTATTTTCTTAACTGTCTCAAGGACGTTCTTATGTTGTATAAATAAACGAGAGTTGTATGCTTGATTGTACTGTGTTTGCTGGGTGTTTGTAGAATATACTTTCTACGCTTACAAAGACTTTTCACTTCAGCCTCGGATTCAAGGTAGCCTCCCTGGAAGCTGGTAAAAGTTTCGTTCGCGTTTATCGACTAAGGTAAACTCGTAATAGCCTCAAGCATACTAAGTGACGAACTTATCATAAAGGTTATCTAACAATAAATCATTCGTCATTTCAAGGAAAACTATAGCTCTCATGAGTTCTTCAGGTGTTCAGGGTATAGGGAATATATATATATATTTGCGTTTCTGGTAATTGCATTAACCAGAATTATTGGCTACAGTAGTTACAAATTCAAAATGACGCAACAAGTTTATGCTTATAGTCTTTTAATTCAAACAATATTCTACATACGGATGATTTTTGATAACATTTTTTTTGAAAAGTTTAATTCATTCTTTCTCTAAATGAAATTGAAAGGTTGATTTTTGTGTGACAAAAATTGAAGTCATTGGAATAATTATAGTACTAATAATTATAATAGTAGTATTTTAATTGGCAGATTAAAATTAGGCTTTTTATTTGGAAGCATCTGCCGGAAGTGTATGATTGAAGAACGGATATTGATAGAATTTAAATAATTACGTCATGTATACTGGTTTACGGACATGAACCGTTTGATAAAGATGTCAATTTTTTCAATTTTGGAAAGACAAATATATCTCTGCACTGTTGTATGAAATGTTGTAGTTTAAAAATTGTTTTTAAGTAGTACATTTTTCCCATGTACACACTACTACTACAATAAAACATCAGGTTGGGAACTTCTTGATACTTTTGTCAGTAGAAATTCTGTCAATAAAATGAACAGAATATTTTTAAAGTCATTTTCATTGACATAACGAATAGATTGCAATCGGGATGAAAGAACACAAAACTGAAATTGTCTCTAACAATGACTGACTGATGATTTTTATATGTCCAAACCATAAGGTCCTGGGTTCGAATCCTGCGGGGTGCAGGAGTCGTGGATGCGCACTGCTGAGGAGTCCCATACCAAGACGAAACGGCCATTGTCCGGTGCTTACAGGTTTCTAATGGTGGTCTAACATTGATCGATTCATGGTTTCAAATAAAATGATCAACTTAACGATCTTCACAACCTCGTAATGCAAATTACCTGTGCTCACTAGTGACTAGCTTCGTAAGGAATCTTCTCGGAGTTCTAGTGTTAAGACGTGACCAGTGAAGTTCAACCTGTTCGGGTGTAGACAGTAACTACTGAAGACTGTGTATGAGGTTGTGCAACTGCGTGAATGGATCAAGTTAGACATTAACCCTATCCGGTTTCGGCTCAGTAGTATGATGGTTAGGCGTTCTCACACAATACCGAAGGTTCCGGGTTCGAATCCTGCAAGGTGCGGGGGTCGTGGATGCGCACTGTCACTGATGAGTCCCATACCAGGACGGAACGGCCGTCTTTCAGTGATTCCAGGTTTCTAATGGTGCCGGTCTAACAATGATTGATTGATGATTTCAAATGTGTACAACAACATAAATCTCCAAAACTCTAACTTAAAGATTAGCAGTGTAAACTGACACCTAATTATTTTCATATGAAAATAACTTAACAAGTATGTACATACATGTATGTGTGACTAGATGACACGCAAATATATGACATCAAATTTTTACAGATCAACGAATGTCTTCGCATTGTTTGAATTCAAATCTCCTGTATAATAGATTAAATTAAATTAGAAGTATGCCTCACAGCATACTGACCTATTTGAATTGTTATCCATTTGTTCAAATTTCATTAGATTATTAGAATCTTTAAATGTTTCAATAATTATGGCGGTCATAATGCAATATCTATCTATTTACTTCAAGCCTCAGTGCCTAAGTTTTTCCACTGCTAGATTCTCGTTTGTTCTCTTACACAGTGTGGTGTGTGCTACTTATACGAACGATATAAGTAGTATAAGAATGGACGTCACTAGAGGAAAACGGAAAGCAAATGGAACAAAAGCAAGAAGTAAATGGAGTACCAACAGGAAGGAAAGGAAGCAACAGCAGTAATGGAAGAAGGCTGGAGTGTTGGAAGTCAGGACTCGAAGATGGTGTGCAAATAGAGTGAGTGTTCAATGTAATGTTTTCGTTTTCAACTGACTCAGAGTGTAAATTTTCATAACATGATCTCCCTCGCCTACCTCAGTTTTCTCAACAGTAGGTTGTTATTGATGCAATTTGGTTGGTGGATCCGCATTTTTTTGAGTAGACATCTGTTATTAAACACTTGTATCCTGTGGACTATAGCTTTCGTGGTTCTCCAAGTTTCCGTCCAATACAAGAGAAGTGATTATATTGAAAATTATGAGTTTAGTGTCAGTTGATAATTGCTTTTGACTTTCAGATGGTGTTTCAGTTGTAGAAATGTTGCTCTTATATCTTCTGGATGATGGCTTTTGTAGTTCTCCAAGGTTCCGCTCAATATAGTAGAACTGCCTTGACATTTGTATTGAAAATCCTGATTTTGGTGTTGATTGATACTTGTTTACAGTTCCAGATGTTGTTCAGTTGTAGAAATGTTGCTCTTGCTTTGCTGAAATGCGCAATCGAATCTTTATCAGAATCACCTTGCTCATCAATCATGCTGGCCAGATATATAAAGGTTTTAAAGTCCTCCAAGGCATCCCCATCAAGTGTGATTTGGTTGGTGCATATTGTGTTGTATTGGAGAATCGTGACTATTCCTAGTGTATGTTGATACCGACTGCGGCAGAAGCTGCTGCTGCTACGCTGGTCGCCTTCTTTTGCATTTATTGTTGCGTGTGCGATAGATGAGTCAGATCATCTATGAAGTCTAGATCGTCTAGCTACTTTCGAACTGTCCACTGTATCCAGTGCTTTCTCTCAGTTGTTGACGTCTTTATAATCCCCTCGACCACAAGGAGTAAGTAAAACGGTTAGAGTGAGAAACTTTGCCTGACACTGGCCTTCACCTCAAACGAATCTGTGAGTTGTCCTTCATGTACGATTTTACAAATTAATCCATCGTAAGAATTCAGTATAATCTTTACTTATCATCTCAGACACACCAGTGTTGGGGAAGCCTTCATTGCATCATCCTGTCAACGCTTTCAAATGCTTTCTCTTAATCAATATATAATATATCCCAAGCCTGTTTTTAGACAATGTAAAAACACTGAAATGGATATAAGAAGAATGACATTCTTAGTCAATTGAAAACGAAAACTTTACATTGAATACTCTATTTGCACACCATCTTTGAGTCTTAACTTCCAACACTTCATCCTTCTTCCATTCTTGTTGTTGATTCCTTTCCTTCCTGTTGGTACTCCATTCACGTCTTGCTATTGCTCCATTTGCTTTCCGTTTTCCTCTTCTGACCGTGAGACTTCTTCTTCTTTCACGTCCCTTCTTATACTACTTATATCGTTCGTATAAGTAGCACACACCACAATATGACTAGAATCATTCAAGGTTTCAGGCAAATATCAAGGTCATCATAGCATTTGTATTTAAAAAAGAGTTAAAAAAATTGACTTCCTACTTAATATTAATTAAAAATTAATTAATTTAACTTTAATTTTTTTTCTTAAAATAAAATAATTATGATTAATTATGCGTGAAATATTTAATTTAAAAATTAATTTCCACATGCTTTTCACTAAAAAAAAATTATCGAGATAGTTTTATTTTAAAGGTCTGGAATCATGAAACGATCAATGTTAGACCATCGTTAGAAATCTGGAAGTACTGGAAAGCTATTTCGTCGTTTAGTATGTGACTCATCAGAAGCATTGCGCATCCATGACTCCTGCTACAAGCCCGATTCGGAACTAGGATATTCTGTCTTGTGCGCAAAATGATTAGCTCCTGTAGACTGCTGAGCTAGCCAGCATCCAACAGTGTTATTTTCAAACTCTGATCAATCTAAGGACTTCGTGTAACTGCAGTCATTGTCTTCAGTGGTTACTGCCTGCAGGGTTGAGATCTACTGGTCGCGTCGATATAAAATAATAAGGGGTACTACATGTTGACACTGGATAACTATATGACTGTGGTGCGAGCTACTTATAAGTAGTATATGACGTGAGTGTAAACGTAATGTCTGGCAGCAGAAGATGGGGGAAGATCAAGAAAGGAAGAGTTAGAACACAATGGAATTTGTATGAAACGCATGAATAGTGACAATGGATTGATGTTTTGCAACAGGAACAGTCCAGTTCGATATGATGAACTGATATTTTGCAAATTAACGATTTACGATATGGTTTTCCTAATTTTACTGAGTAACTCTGTAATTTTCGTTAAATACAATTCGGTTGCCCCACCTGCGTTCTCCTTCACTACATAACTATATCATACACTTATAAACCCTGTCGAATGTAGGACATAACTACGGGGATTAATCAGATTTAGACATTATAACCGTTTGATGCTGGCCAGATCAGTGGTCTAGAGGTTAAGCGGTTCACATGCAAGACAGGTGATCCTGGATCCGAATCCTGCTCGTAGCAAAAGTTGTGGATGTTCAGTGCTTCTGATGAGTCCCATACTATAGGATGAAACGGTCATCCAGTGCTTCCGGGTTCTAACAGTGATTCATTCATGATTTCAGTAGATGACTGTATACCTGTTTACTGAAATCTTGTTTTTACAAAAAAACAGCACAACCTTTTGTTCATTTAACATGTATCAATGATTTTGTCAATAAACATATTTGACCTTTTATGAAATTAACATAATGATAAACAGATTTTATTTCCTTCCAAAAGTTTCCTTAGTTTAGTTTAAACTCAAATGACAACTTTCACATCATTTCCTATTAATGTGTGTTTTTTAATGATGTAAGAGTACACGATTGCAACATTGGGAACGAAGCTAAAATGACCCTGAGCTTCCTGTATCTCATAAATAATCAATAAAAAGGAAACAACATTCAGATCAATTCAATCTTCAATGTCCGATTGAACAACATTTAGAATACATTACCAGTTGTGGTGGTGTTTCGTTATCTGAGCTGGTTGTTTTGGTTGTGGAGCTTTTCATTGTTCTTATTCTGAACACAACATCATCAGCTCAAACTTCAGATGGAGGAAGTGAAGTATTCGAATTTCTCCATGTTTGACCTGTAGCTTGTTTCTGCTAACCTCGATCTTGATTGGTTGCTGTTGACCTTAAACCTGTCGTTGTTTGCAACTTTGTTTTGATTGCATCCCCCTTTTGATCTGTTTCTTGATCCTGTGTCACCAATGATTTTCCTGATTGGTTGATAAATTGGGTCAGTGTCGATGTGTTTATTGATTGCTGATAGGCACTCAGGTCTATCTGAAGTTTTTGCTGATGATGTTGTTCAGAAGAACAATGAAAGCTCCACAATCAAAACAACCAGCTCAGAGAACGAAACACCACCACAATCATCCACCTGAGCTACAAGTTTTCTCCACCATTCATGACCAGTGTCTGTTAATCAAACTGATGAAACTCACAAATTTCAAAAGAAATATCAAAACTGTTCTATTCTTATTCAGTGGAAACTTAGAGAACTGCGAATGTCTACACAATAAAAAGTACATCCTTTGACCAGACATCATCAGCAACAGCCTACTATGGGATGGAACAAGCTAGATTGCAGTGGAGAAAGAATTTACGATCGAGAGTTGTAGATGAATAGGAAATATAATGCGTAAATCTTACAACTTTGTCACAACACAAACCCTAATTCAGAATCATCAAGGTCAAAAGAACACACTACTCCAGTAATCGGCGGCAAACATGAAAAGGATAAATAGTAATTAGGCGGAATTGGAAAAGAAATGTTCAGCACAACGTTGGTTGGAGAATGCTGGTCAGCGACCTATGCTTCGTTAGCGGTTACAGCAGCCACAAATAAGTAGGTAAATAAGTAGTAATATTTGAATGTATATATCAACTGCCTCCACAAAAATTTCATTTTATCACACACACACATACACACAGTATAAGTTAACAAACATTATCATGTGGTAAAAATATATACGTGACAATTCATTTTGATTCAATAAAATAACTGCATAATTTCTGTTTGATTTGATTTCTATTGTTAATCGTTATGTGTAAATATATATTATTACTTACTATGTTCTCAAAAAAACTTGTCATACAATTCGTGTTGTGCCCTATGTGGTATTGTTTGTTTTTAAGTAAACCGATATTAGAGTATGTCAATAAGCGATAGATACAGATCATATAATCCGCAAGAGTATATTCATGTAAATTCTTTGTTAATCACGAATTATATTTAATCAGCTTTCCGGATATCTATTGTTCTAATTATTTCACATGAACAATCAAAAATCTTAATGTTGATAACAACAATTCTATGTGTAAACAAGTTTCAATTGATTAGAGAGGAAAAAAATCTTGAAATCATGATTGAATCAATGTTTGATCAGCATTAGAAACATGGAAGCACTCACTGAAAGTGCGACTGTTTCATCCTATAGTATAGGACTCATCAGTACCACTGTGCATCCACAACTCCTTCTACCAATGACCTACGGTCTTGCTCGAGTACATCTAACCTCTGGACCACTCTGAATAATCTAATAATTATGTGGAACCTCACCCATTAAATATCGTTCTGTTGGGGATGTTAGATCACCAGAACTCGCTTGATAAATGCCTTCTCTTGGATTTCACGTTCGCCATCATGGGCTGATCAGTTGACCTTGAGATTTCCTTTCATACCACCAGGAAAATCCATGACTGTGATTAGCTTTTGTGTATTTTAGTGTTCTATTTTCGTAACTGTCCCAACGATGTTTCTATGATGTATAAATAAACGAGAGTGGTGTGCTTAGTTGTATTGTAAGTGCTGGGTGTTTGTAGAATATACTTTCTACGCTTACAAAGCCTTCTATCTTCAGCTTGGGGTTCAAGGTAGCCTATCTGGACGCTGATAAAAGTCTCGTTGGCGTTTTATCGACTAAGGTGAACTCGTAATAACTTCAAGCATACCTAGTGACGAACATAACAGTAGTTCAACCGTAGGGGGATTTCTTTGACTGATTTCTATGTTATTGACAAATTAGTTCATTGGATTGATCTTTGTTTTTTCGGGTTTAATTGATAATCCGAGAAGATTTTCAATTTTTTGTCAAACTTGTATTCATAAAATCAGTAGATAAGATGAGAAATTATACGATAACTAGTAGAAAGATTCATAACTGATATAAGTATTATATAAGTTAGCCAAGCAATAATCAACTTAGTGAAATTTTCGCAAACAATTGTCTATTCAAACTACTTCATATATGTTGGCCAGACACCATCAGCAACAACCTACTGTGGGAGAGAAAAAAACCAGATTCCAGCGGAGGAAGAAATGAGGAAGAAGCACTAGAAGTGGATAGGACACATATTGAGAAAAACACTACACCACGTCATGAAGAACTTACTTGGAATCTTCAAGTTAAAAGGAGAAGAGGAAGGTCAAAGAACCCATTACACCGAGAATCAGAGACAGATATGAGAAGAATGAGAAACAATTGAACAGAACTAGAAAGAAAGGTCCAGGACAGAGTACGTTGGAGAATGCTGATCGGCGGCCTATGTTCTAATGGGGGCAAGAGGCGTGAGTAAGTAACACGTGACCAATGGAGTTCAGTCCTGTCGGGTGTTGGCAGTACCTACCAAGGACAAATGGGTGAGGTCGCTCAAAATCCCTAGATCAATCAGAGTCAAACATTAACACCATTGGGTGCCGGCCCAGTGGTCCGATGGTTAGGTGTTCGCGCACAATACCGAAGGTCCCGGGTTCGAATCCCGCGAAGTGCATGAGTCGTGGATGCACACTGTCACTGATGAATCCGATACCAGGACGAAACGGCCATTGTCCAATGCATCCAGGTTTCTAATGGTGGTCTAACAATTATTGATTGATGATTTCAAATGTATTACTTAACAGTTCAAATTAATAGATAACGATTAGTCACGAGAACTGGAAGCTTTAGTTTCAATCAGTGGACAGATTTCGATAAATCATCTGAGAGTTGACGTTAGTTATTCAAATGATAACTATGATTTTTCGCTTATCGTATGAATTTATCCCAATTGTGGGAAGACAATGATGACAGGAGGCATTGTGAAGATTGTTGTGTTGTACGGAAAAATTATGACTCTACAAGTACACATCAGTTTGAATCTTCTCTAGTTAGATCATTGATGATAAACTGTAATGGGCAGGTTGAAGTGACCTTATAAAGTTGAATACAAAAAAAATGTACATTTATCTGAATTTTTGTGTTTTTTTCAGTGGTCTATACAGCTCAAAAGAAGTAACAAGCACAAGTGAATAGTAGTTATATTGTTAACATACCTGTGAAATCGATACGAACAGTGACAGGTTTCGAAGTTTTGTATCACAGATTGACTCTAGTTTTGTCAATCATTATAAGCCATGAGGATATACTGAACTTAGAAGTGATGAGTACACCTGAGTTCGTTGAAAATCGAATCCAGGCACAGTTTGTTCGTCTTGTTATTCATTTTACATAAGACAGAATTTAAGTATAAGATACTTTTATTGAGATGACTTGATTGATCTTAACTAATCACATCAGTATTCATAGTGTCAACGTTTTATTCAATCAAATACATATATATTTATGATATTGTATATTTTATACTGTGAAGTCTTTGCTGTCATTGAAGGTGTGCTAGTGAAAACATTGAATATTGATTGCTATTACAATGTATCCACTTGATAACATAATTGTACGATTGTACTAAGTTGAAAATGAACTGATTGGATAGTTCTCATTCATGAACTAAGGTAGTTATTAAGGAAACTTTGAACCTAGATCTTATCCCATATGGCATTAACCAGTGAAGTACTATTGCAATC